>JAQGBX010001218.1:0-26510 GCA_034698745.1 Megaphyllum sjaelandicum | reverse complement strand
TATTTGCCCGCTGGTTGGCGCTAGTGGTAAAAAAAGTAACATTCTTTCCTAGAAGTTTTGTTGTGTTCGTACCCTTCGTCTATAAATTGTCCTTAGTGCCACATTTGAAAAGATCCTTGACATTCAATTCATTATCGGGACATTTTTCATCGTAAAGTTGTAGGGTGTACCCAATTTGCGTTTGGTTAGATATAATTTACATTACATAAAAGAATGTAAAAAAAAAAAAAATTAAAGCTGCTATGCATAGACGCCCATCTCGGAATAGCTCCATCTTAAAATAAATTTGCCAGATGCCCTCTACCTCGTAACAGTTTACATTTTCACTATTAATATAAAATGGAACGGTATTTTTTTGTAGAATTTAATGACTGACAAATTAAGTATGGTCCCGGAAATATTGCTAACAAAAGATCAGTCGTGTATCTTTCAATGCAGGTTCTCAACTTTCAACTTATGTTTTCATTGCCACATTCTAATAATCGTTATGGCAAATTCTTACCCCATTCCCAGGGAAAAAAATTCTATTAATTTGCTAAACCTTACTTAGTCCAGTTAAATTAACTGACTTGTTCGATTTCAGGGTTCCCTCGAAAATTTCATTTTCAACTTCCCTGACTTAAGGTTTTAAAAAAAATTCCCTGACCAATGAAAATGTCAAAAATTTACACATTTTGCAAAATTTACTAATGACAATTTTGAAAATTATTATAGAAAAAAATATTAAAAATTTAACAAAAATATGTACTCGGAGAACGTGGAAAATTTTGCAAATTTACCCTCGGGAAACGTGGAAAAATTTTCAAATTTGTACTCGAAAAACGTGGAAAATTTTGCACATTTCTACACAGAAAATGGGTTCTGAGCTAACCATCTAGAAGCATTAATTCTTTTTGGATCGCAACAACATGACTATACGTTGAATTACCCTGACTTTTTCAAAATCAGCCATTCTTCCCTGACTTCTCCAGACATTGTCAAGTTCCCTGACTTTTCCAGGTTTTCCAGGTCTATACCTGGGAACCCTGATTTTGATTTCGTTTGTATAACATTTTTTCCCAAAAAGGTGTCCAAAACAGCAGTAACAAATTAAACTTTAAGGTTAATGTTAATGCAAGTTGGCTGGAAACTTTCCATTAAATGACCCGGCCATATGAGACTGATCTTGTTTTTACTAAATTAAGTAACTCTTCAACTAGGAATAATTCTAGTTGTTGCAACTAGGGTGTGATGCCATGGAAAATTACGCAGCTCACAGTTATAACAGAACGCTCCAGGCCTCTGACACGCGACACGGAAGTTACCACCTATGTGCTAAAACAATTTACGAGAGCACCGAAAAAGAAACGTAGCAAAACTAAGCCGCGATGTTTGCCAAGATACAAAATTCCATGAGCAAATTCCAAAAACGGACATCCAATTAGTCATTAAAAACCTCTACCCACAAGTGTGGTTGGGGCAGGCAAGTCATTAACAGGAAGGTTGAACAACCTTAACATCGAAACGAAAACCAGACTTATTTACTTTCCCAGAATCACGAGGGGGACAAGTACAAATACTTTATCGTCTATCAAAATCCATAGTTGGCCCAACAATTTTGGACCTTGAGAAGACTATGACGTCCCTATTCCAAAATTTTGTTTTGGAAATTGAAAACTCGTGTGGGTATAATTAATGAATTTTATAATCGTAACGATGAATAGGTTGCTCAATTTCACATCGCAGCATTTGAATGATGGCATTTATAAATAACCAGGGCTAATATAGAGGGCAATGAATTTTCATAATAAACAAAATTAATTCAAACTATAGCTCTCTCGAGTTTCGAATTTATAAAGTTTGGTGTACAATATAGGGCAAGAAAAGAGATAAGCAAAGTATTTCGCATCTGCGTTTCATTATATTTTTCCATTCAAGTGCAGCAGATTACAATTCACGAGAAACTTGTAAATGTCATGCACTAAATTATAAATATTTATAAATGATTACGAGTGCTGGTTGTTATAACCAAAATTCATAATGTAGGCTACTGTACATCATAAGGATGTTAAACCAGAATAACTTAATTCATGTTCAAGCTGAGAGTCTTGACTTCACTTTTCCATTATACATTTTTGGACCACCAATTTCGAAAAATTTGCAAAATTGCAACACCCTTCAGGCATCGGGGACTTCATTTTTGTTTTATTTTCCAAGTTGTTTCGAACTAAATTCTCAAGGGAAGTCAAAGTTTGTTCATTTAAACCGCGTAGTTCGTATTATCAGAATTCAGCCAAAACATGACTTCAACAATAAGAATTTATAAGTTTCATCGAGGTTTGGTTGAAATCCTATGGCCCGTAAATGAACGGGAAGATGCTGCAACATTTATTGGAGAATTACTCGTAATAACGTAAAGTTTCGTCGTGAATGCTTGGGAACTCGAAAATGCAAACGTTTAGTCGAAAATTTGTGAATTCGGAATTCGTCATAGACGAAGAGATTGACATTATTAATCCTTACCCTAGGACAGGGACTGGAAATGAGTTTGTATTATCAGAAATTCGTATAAAGCGAGTTCTAATATTGTACGAGAAATCCCAGAATCCCAGAATGTTCTGGGAACATCCTGGGAAATTTGTTCGCCAACAAATCACCACCACCAAGATGTAGCCTCAATCAATTGTTCGCTATCACAACAGATCGCAGCTCCCTGCGACCAAAGATAACTTGTTCCCCTCATCAAATTGATCGTTATTACACCAGTCTGAGAACATACAATAGGCGAACTCAAACATTTGCTGGGACACTAGAGGTTAGGGCAGTAGCTAAGTGGTAGCCAATAGGAATGCCTGTAGATGCGCTTGCATCTAGGTCACACAAAATCCGTTATTCCAATCCCGTAAAATGAATTATTAAATTGATGACTAAATAGCCACGAAACAAGGATATTATCGAATTTCCGAGTATTTGATGAAATTCATTTCAATGTATATTTTTTCATAATGCTTTTTAAAGACAAAATAATCCAAAACAATTGTTTGCCAATCTATACAAATTGTTCATTAGGTCAGATAGACAATATCAGTTGTCTTCTCAAGTATAACAAACTAATTGCACTTTGGTGAAATAAAACTCGAAAAAAAAAACCACCTGTGAACACCCAACAAAAAATTCTGAGTATTTGGTAAAAAAATCATGTCATTATTGTTATTTGCATTTAATAATGATACCATTTTCATAATCTACAACTTAAGTTGAGGTATGTGACAGTTGTGAAATTTGAAATTTGCCAACTATTGCTTTTTTAAGTTTTTCTGGACATTAAGTTTTTTTTTATTAAACTCCAAAACCACTCCCTTAATTCAGGGAAAGACAAAGTTCTATGTCAAAGCAAGTTATTACTAAAACAATGGCGATCTATTGTTGGAGAATAAATGTCCCATGGCGAACAATTGATTGAGGCGCGAAGAAATGCTGCGGAACATTTGTAGGCGAAAAAATTTCCGGACAACCAATTTCGCAAAATGCATAAAATTGCAACACCCTTCAGGCAGCACGGGGGCTGGGCCCTCATTTTCGTCTTATTTCCGAACTGTTCCTGATTTCCTGATACTCGCATTTCCTAATGGGATTACGCTTTTAAGGTCGAGTTTTCAAAGCACGTGTCAGCGCCGAAAACAGCATATAGTAGTAAACACACGGTTCAACTGAAGGTTTTTTTATTTTTATCCAATCAATAAAACAGCGAGAACTTCGCTCGGATGCAATAAGAAATGTTTACCGGCATCGATACTGACATTTTAACTGCGAATAAAACTGCAGCTAGCCTTCGTGGAAAGATACCGCGAAATAAATACGTGGCGATGCTCGACAACAAAAAATAAATTAAGTTTCAATTTGAAACTGGATACAAAGAAAAATGCGAAAACAAAAAAACAGTCCTAGGACTTGGAGAAAACGGTGCGAAAAGTCAAATTAATTCTGGCCTTCCGGTCGTGAAATTCTTTGGGGACGCGATGCTGAAACAAAAAAAAAGACGAGACGAGACTGCATTTCAATGAAATTAAAGATTAGGCAAGCCTTCAACTTGAAGCGATACGATTGTTAATTGAAGCCGTGCCCAAGTCGTTACGCAAAATGGTTAATAAGTTAAGGATCGGAAGTGTCGGACGATTAGTCGACTTTTATGTCATCTTAATGGCGTTTAATCGATGCAAAAATCGTCGGAGAAAAGAATTTCGCGCCGCTTAACCTTGCCCCATATCAGTAATAATGACCCATGCAGCATTAGCCATAGCCTGGTTGGTTCCCTTCTGCAATTCATTCGTGAACGGCTCGTAAAATTTAATATCCGAATCCGGTCGAGGTCGGTTCTAATATCGGACTGGCGCGAGGATCAGCATATCATAAATCACCGATAGATCGGATTGCACTCGAGATGCAGCGTTGCAAAAGCCACCAAATTAGCTTTTCTATCTGGGTACAAGTACTGATGCTCAAAGCCAATCGATACGTAAATGAACTAGAACGATGAGAGAAACTACAAGAGTTGCGGAATTACCTGCCAGTAAGTCTGAGTGTTATCTCGCATGACGAGCAGGGAGCCATCCTTCAGGGGGATTTTTACGTGTTGGGTGCACTCGTAGTCCTCGGGGGTACCCTGCGAGGGAAACGTGAAAAGTGTCAATACAGTATACACATTACCAGCAATTCGCATACAGACTCTGTAAGAATTCATTTTCAGTTCCCGTTCTAAAACAAACGGGGTTCCCCAGAAATTTCATTTTCAATTTTCCTGACTTATCCAGAAATTTCCTTGACCAATGACAACGTTAAAAATTGACATTTTCCAAAATTGACGATGGAAAATATACATATATTTTTTTTTTAATTTACTAACGACAATTTTGAAAATTCACGGCTAATTTTTTTTTTTTTCAAATTAAAAAATTTGCATGAACATTTTTTAAAATGTTTTGAAAAATGTCAATACAGTATACGCATAACCAGCCATTCACATACAGACTCTGTAAGAATTCATTTTCAGTTCCCGTTCTAAAACAAACAGGGTTCCCCAGAAATTTCATTTTCAATTTTCCTGACTTATCCAGAAATTTTCTTGACCAATGACAACGTTAAAAATTGACATTTTCCAAAATTGACGATGGAAAATATATTTTTTTTAAATTTACTAACGACAATTTTGAAAATTGACGGATAATTTTTTTTTTAAATTAAAAAAATTAAAAAAAAATTGCATGAACATTTTTTAAAATGGGAAAATGTTATATTCGGAAAATGTTAAAAGTTTGTGCTCGGAAAACCTATAGAGAATTTTGAAAACTTGTACACGGAAAACGTGGACAATTCTGCTAATTTGTACTCGGGAAACGTGGAAAATTTTGCAAATTTGTACTCGGGGAAACGTGGAAAATTTTGCAAATTTGTACTCATGAAACGTGGACAATTTTGCAAATTTGTACTCGGACAAACGTGGAAAATTTTGCAAATTTGTACTCATGAAACGTGGAAAATTTTGAAAATTAATACTCAGATAACGCGGGAAATTGTGAAAATTTGTACATGGAAAACGTGGAAAGTTTTTCAAATCTGTACTCCGAAAATGTGGAAAAGTATTGCAAATTTCTACACGGAAAATGGGCCGTGAGCTAACCTAGTAGATGTATTGATTTTTTGGATCGCCATAACTGCGTTGAATTTCCACGACTTTTTCAAAATAAACCATTCTTCTCTGACTTTTCCAGGTTTTCTAGGTCTGGGGAGCCCTGGTGTAAGAATTAATTTTCAGTCCCGTCGACGAAGGTCAAAATGTTTTCCTTTACTTTTTAGTGGTATATTGCTCGGCCAACTTTGTGAAATTTGCCAAAAACAGAAACAAGTGCTTTCTATATATCTAAAGTCTTTGAAATAATTAAATCTTCAGAAAACGGACAAATTTATCAAATTTGTCAATTTCATTTGTCAAATTCATCAATTTATGTTGCAAAAATTTCTATATGGAATAACCATATTCAGCATTCGAGTTACGAACAAGTTTAGGTTTGCCTGCACTGGAATACTGCGAAACCTGCATAATATCATAAGCCTTCGTAATGGGAGTATTTTTTTTCGAAATCGTCTTTAATTTTATTGCCAGCGGCTGCTTGATGTTTTTTTTCTGCTAACGATCAAATTTCTGAGAACATTGGCTGGCACCACTAGCTGCACTAAAAGGGCTGGCCAAATTTACTTTATATCAATAAAAAAAGCATAAAATAGTGTCGCGCGTCAACAAACTACAGTGAAAATTAAGGGCGAGACAGTAAAACTTAATGTCGATACGGACATTATGTGCAATTGGCGTTGAAACACGTGCGGAAGAGAAGCTAGGAAACTTTTGAAAATTTTTCTGGGGTTATCAAAGTCATTTTCCTCTTGAGGATCGAGTGGGGCATATTTAAATTAGAGTAAATTGGTAAACCCCTTTCAGAAATTTCATTGTACCTTTTCCATAGCTAAATAGACGGAGCAGCTGTGCGACTAATAAAAATGAATAGCAGGAAGAGCATTTCTGTTCTTGTGCTCTATACACAGGCATTGATGCCTGGATGTACCATTTTAGATCCCGATATGGTGGTGTACACGATTAATATGAATTATCTCGGTGAAAGAGTGACTTATTCAAAGGCACTGACATAATTCAAGAGCAAATAGAGCGTCTTACATAATGGCTGGTTTTAAATTGCTACAAAACCATAGATGAGCTTCCAAATAGAACTCAATTTGACCATCAAGAGATAGATTTAAAAAGTTTAAAAAGGGTGGAAGTCATTGTAAATATTAGAGTTGAGAAATTTTTTATCCACCTCCAACCCAGTTTTCAATTGACGTCCCTAGGGTGAGATCGACGGACAGAAATACCATTTTTCAAATTAGGAGAAATGCATTACAACTGGTAGATGGAGACTAACTAAATTTGCCAATGCTTTCAAAAAAACATACCAAAACAAAAACCAGTATTAAACAAAATTCGTAAAAATAGTATACAAATGTTCATTTATAAAAACGAGAATATAAGCAATTAAAAAATGTTAAGGAAATAAAAGCTATCAAAAAAAAACGAAGAAAAATTATTGTAATTTGCCATAAATTTGGGAATCATTTAAAGCCAAAATGCAAACTGTAATGTTTTACAACCAATCATCATATCTTCATGAATTCCATCTAAAGTTATCGTTAGCAAAAATATGTTTTCTTACTATTTATTGCACCAATTTCACATTTTTAAACAAGGGCTTCATTTAAGGAATACTTAAAAAAAGAAAGATTAGAAAGGAAGAAATGGATTTCATTACTTTTATTCATACTGTTCTCCACACTAGCTAATCCCTAATTCATCCACCTATGTCATTTCTTCAGGTTTAATTCTTATATACCCCTCAAACACTTTCCAGAAATTACGAGCGAAATGGATTTTTCATTCAACTTCTGCAGAACTTGTTGCAATATTCTGGACATTTTTGTCCAGTGTTTCGTTTTAGACATTCTTCATTAAAGAAACATTTGAAACAAGGAAGAATTATCGCAAAAGAAATTGGATAAGATTTCTATTACCCTAGTTCATATCTAAACTACAGTAGATAATCACTGAATGATGAAGATATGTTATTTCTTCAAGTTCATTTCCGAATAAACCCATAAAACGCTCTTCGAAATTGCATGTCAAAATGGATGGTTTTTAAAAGTTTCATTGGAAGTGTTGAAAAGTTTCTCAACTACTGCATTATTGCTCGTCAAAAGTAATTTTGTTGAAATAAATGATGATTGCTGGAAATTATGGCACATTTTAAAAATCCAAGGCCTGTGCACGCGCAATTCCTTATCTGACAAATTAAGTTTATTTATTGGCTTCCAAGGCTAATTATGACCACAAGGGCATTGGATTATGGGAACATGGCCGTGGCCGATTTTTAGAGGAACTATGTTGGCATATACCTGGAAACAAGTGTGGTTTTTCAATCATCATAGCTTAAAACTCGCGCAATACTAATTTATATTCCAATATTATTGCAAGAAATACAAGCTCACAAAGAAAACAAGAATATGAATAGTAATGTCTGGGCCAGTCTTTCATGAATTTCATGACAGTTAAACTTTGAAAGGAAAGTTATTACCAACAACAGCAGCTTGGCTAAAAATGTTGCACTAGTTAAACTACTATGACAAATTGATATAATGTGTATACCAAGGAAGGCCTATTAAATTCTCATCAGATGGCTTCTAAATTACTTATATACTTGCGCGTTCGAATCCTTCATTTCTTAATGCACACCGTTATACGTAAACGGGTTTCATGAACTTATGTTTTGACCTGGTTTGGTTTGCACACCATCTCATGACCAAGGCTAGTTTTAAAAACTGCCACTGTCCTTTGCATATGCATTATGCGTCTGATGAACCTTCATTTGGGGAACTTTTATTTTGCTGCTAATTGGCAGCATGTGCAGATTTTGATTAGCATGTGCAAGGCTGGTAACCTTTCGATCATGTTTCATTACTAAGACAACTACGTTTATGCATTGCTCTTTTAAACAATGACTGAGTAGCATGCGCAAGCAAAGTTGTTTTAAATATATGCAAGTGTGTAAAAACTGGTTTTGGGATAGATTACTTTTCCTGATACGTTTGCAGAGTAGAGTATTAAAGATAAAGCTTTGGCAAATGCACACATGAAAGGGGACACCGTTATGTCAGATTATGCATGTATGCAGAAGTCATCCCAGAAATCAATCGAAGGGATTGTTGGAAACCACAAAAACACAACCAGGATAGCCGTTAAGGGTTTCATATCCCCTTTTATGGTGCCGACCGCAACAGCAGGGAATGTGTTTTACCACTCAGTTAACCTTGCCAAATGATCATTTTATGCAGACAGAAGGGTAATGAGTTCAGTTGAATTTAAATTAATATTTGCAGTCACATTTTCTTGATAACTTAATTAGTTTGAATTTACCGTTTATATTTACATTCAAAATAAATCTTTATGAATGACCATTTTCAACGTGTAAGCATTTGAACATACAATTATTTAATTGTACCACTACCCTAATATTTTCAAAGCCACTGATAACCCATTTCATGCAATGTGAGCTACTTACATTAGGAATTTTCTTCCTCATCTCGAACATCCTTGTTTCTCCAAAGGAAAGTGATGCAATGATAGGGTGGACGCCCATCAGGAATTCATCATCGCTATGCCAAGCTACACTATCCTTCCCGTTGCGATAGAGATTCAGCAATACCGAATTGAATTCATATCCTGTTGCACAGGCTATTTGGTCGTGAAGATATTGTATCACAGGCGGCCACTAAATAAATCAAATCGGTAAATGACGGAATTCTATGCTAGTGTGAGACATTTTTGAAAAAGCAATAATTTACCTGTGGCATTGCAGGCAAGGTACAACTCGAGAAGCAATATGGAATAGGGCCATACCAGGCAACTCTGCGAGGCATCGGAAATGGCTCTCCATTGATTACAACGGATTTATCTTTCCAAGGCATATTGTGGAAAAGTGTTTCGAATATTGACCTTTTCTCCTCTACATCAGTCATAAACTCAGGATACAGTAGAATGCTAAAGAAAATGTTGATCTTTTAATAAAAGCACTATAAGAAAAAAAACTACAACAATATAGGAAATCATTGATAGAATAGGGAACAATAAAACTGGAAATGATCATTGAAGAGGTAACAATAGGAACTACTGAACAATTTAGGCGCCTTCTAACATACAGTAAAACCTGGAAAAAGACCACCTATTTATATTGACCACATTTTAGTGTTTTGTTTTTTCTAGTGTACATCCTTCATACAAATTCTCTGTATAGTGACCACCTCACCTGTATATTGTGTACAGTGACCAGTGTGTGTACACTTGCCCGGCATCGCCCGGGAGTGAAAGCGACGAAATAGGTTTTATTCGGACATTTTTTGAAGATTCAATCGGACAATTTTAGGTCATTTAATCGGATATTATAATGAAGATTTGGTGAAATACAGTATATCTCGTATGATCTCAGTACATGTATATCTGCCCAGGCGATGCCGGGCAAACCAGCTTGCACTATATGTAATGCATACTGCCCACACGATGATTATGTAATTGTTTGGTTTTGTGGTTTTTTTATTACATGTATTACAGTCTACATTTACAATTACAGTACACATCTTCATTATTTTAATTTAATTCAGGCATTCATTGTATAGGGACCAGATGTGTACAGTGACCAACATTGCATTTTTTTTTTTTGGTGGCCACTTTTAACAGGTTTTACTGTATATACAAAAGAGCATACGTTTTAAAACATAAATGAAGAATTGATGTGCTAGAATCCTGAAAATGTGCGAAAAACGCAACATTATTTATTTTTACACAAGAGCGCCAATCCTCAAATTATATACTATATGTAACATAATTAGTATGTTTTTCATTGCAGTGAAAAAAGTGCAAGAAACTGCATTGACCTATGAAGTCACAGTTGCTGTAAAGAGTAAGAAGGTTCTCATGCACTGATCTGTTGATTTGTTGCGATCAGCAAAATGTTTACCTGCATGTATCATCATTGCTGGTTGAGCTCAAATTGTGTTGGCCTTCTTTGCTGAAAAATGAAAGTTTTAATTTGTCAGAACACAATGTGAAATTACTAAACAACAGGATTTTTGAATGGAAATTTACTCACTCAATGACGATATCAACAGGCTTGCTTCGAATCAACGTCTAAAAATAAAATTGAAAACCAAATTAACATTCAGTTTTTCGTTTTTGCATTTCTTCTACAGGTACAGCAATATTTTCTATACATCATTCAAAATGCAAGATTGATCTACCATTCCATATGGGGAAACTATGGGTATGCAATAGGATATCTACCCAAACTTGTGTTTACAAAATGCAAGGCTAGTGTTTTTCGGTCTTTATATTAAACCACGCAACCAGACTTGCTTGGTGATGATTGAGACTGTAACGTCTCATCTACTAGTATATAGTAGATATAGAGCACGAACTAGAGCAGGAAGAGCATAGAAAGTATTAATAAAAGATGGAGGAAAAGCATTTTGAGGGAGTTTTTGATAAAATTGCATGTGTACATACGAAAGTTAATAGCATACATTTGATTTTAGAGACAAACTCATAAAACATTCTCATGAGAAATGTTTGGAACCTGAAACATGGAATCATTCCTTTGCAACATACAGGAACCCGACATGTGGCTACTCTATCGATTAGCCAGTTGCTACGGCAAGCAGATCCATTAGTTAACATAAATATACAAACTTACAAACATTACTAACTAATTCATGCCAGAAGGGGCTGAGCCCCTTAGAGCATTAGCTTATCTCTCCTTGAAATAGTCAACTAGGAACAACAGTTTGGTGGTACGTATCAGTAATACGTACGATAGTCTCAATCATCACCAAGCGAGTCTGGTTGAGTTGTTAAAGACCGAAAAACACTAGCCTTGCATTTAATAGAACACGGAAATTTGGGTAGATATCCTATAGCATAGGCTACCCATAGTTTCACCAAAATCCCCCCAAGAGAATGCTGAAATTATTGGTAACTGTCAGCTATTTACTCTTCCAAGTCTAAGTAAATGCATGGGGAGGCAATGGTAAACTAACCTGTAATATACACGCTGCATGCTGAACGTCATATAAATTTGTCATTAGATCAGTAAGTATACTTTAATACCTCGGCTCAATCATCACATCTAGATGATACTCATCATATTGTTGCCATCCTTTTTAACTCACCTGTGCCGACTCTTTAAAAACAAGTTTCGGTCGGTTGACAGCATCATGTGTGCTAGATGAACAAGAAGCAGGCTGGAAATTCCCACCAGGTGGCGACCTCCAATTTCCCTGAACTCGAGCTCTCCTACGTTTATCTGTCGACATTTTGAACGCCGCTCATGATTTCTGGGATTGTATAAGAAATGTTTCATTTTAGGATTATGTCCACATAGCGCCTAGGCATAATAATTTGATAATCTTACCATAAAGTTACGGAGAAACGCGGATCATCAAGCAGCACGTCAAGATGTATCCCGTAAATAACTTTAAACGCAGTTAGCCCACAGGGTTAGCCCAACCGTATGAACTGAGTGATAGAGGGCGCTGTATGCGATATTGCAACGGGGGTCACCCATAAATTATTGTAAGGGTTATTATTCAAATTGACTTTTTATTTTATAAAAATGTATTTTTATAAATTTGTTCTAACATCACGTATAGAGTGCTAACATACTTTCAAGCGCTGATAGCCATTCGATTAATTAAAATTCCACAAATGGTAAATTTCCGACTATTGTCAAAATTTGAATTTTCTATTATTATAAAAGTTCCGTATACATTTTGTTTTTTTAAAAAAAAAGCAACCATTATTTAGCATCAAACAGTAATTCTGGAATCAAGTTATCAGTTATTGCTTGAATCAAGCAATTGAAGACATAAACGGTGGTTGACGCCATCTTGAAAACATTACCGGTTTTCTCGCGTGTATTATTTAGGGGTTCGGACTGACTTTTTCGGTTATCGTTTTATATTTCCATAAGGTGGGGCCACATCAAAGCAAACAGCAAACAAAAAACCAAAAACATACGGAGCCCCGTAGCAGAAGAATAATTTCATTTTTGTTGTTTTACGTGATGACGCAAAACGTGATTTAGCGCATGTCACCGTTTCTTGGGCAAACATTTTGATGTTTTTTTCGTAACAATGTTTGCTGCTTGCTGAAAATTTCAGGGCAAACATTTTGAGCAAACAGCGAACACAAACACTGCGTCATGACGAACATAAAACAACAAGAATTAAATAATACGGTATCCTTCCGCTTAAGGGTTACGTTATCCAACTTAAGCAACACATGCCTGTCACAACATTCACCTTTCAGCGAATTAGCAAGTAAAATCTTAAGTTTCATTTCTTAGTCGGGGTTAGCGCGAACGCAGACCCCACTACCATAAATTACGCATCCGAGTTATCCACATTTGGGATAATCGCAAGGGTCAACACACGCGGAGTGCAATGCGTGGTCTCACCCTGGGAGAACGTCCTCAGTGATCAACGTTAGCTCCTATGCCAGGTAAGTATGCTTAAGCATGGTCTGTACGAACAAGTCGTAGTAACGGGTGAAGGACGGCCGTACGCTGGAGTTGCTAACATAATTAAACTTTAAAAATAAAATGTAGCATTTTAAACGTCCAATATAAGCGTCGAAGGATCAAATACATATTTCCTAAATTATAATTTAAATTTAATGTTGATAATGCAGTATAGTGATTGAATATTTTTAATTACAAAAGACTTTCTAACAGACTTCGGTCGTATGAGTTCAAATTGCGGATAGCGTCCTCTAGTCAGACGGACTCGAAGCTCGGCATGGATTACTACTAACGGCGCTCCTACCAAAAGGGGTCATCCATTAATGTTGTCGCGTACTTCTGGCGTCATTTTGAATCTATTTTTTTTGTGAGAGCAAAATTCTCGGTAATTAGCAGAATATATTATTTAAAAAATGCCATGCAATTCAGAGAGAATTCTTCTGTGACTTCTTAAACGTGAAGGGTAAAATTTAATAGAATTGAGGAGAAAAGAAAATAATTAAAATAATACATTTTACAAATTCTCAAAAACTTTTTAGTGAATTAACTCAATTCCAGTCAATGAAACAATCACGAATTTTATTTCAAAGGACGGTTTAATAGACTTGCAAGCAAAGAGCGCTAGTTACTTTTGCAAAGGAGTAATTTTATTTATTTACAAAGAGCATTCTTTATAGAAAGTTTGAACAACGGTGTTTTCTGGCGTTTTAAATTACAGGATTTGGAAAAAAAATATCAAAGAAGAATTGGAACAGTTGTCCAACCATAAACATATTATTATGAAAAGGACTATGAACGTTCGCAAACACGTTACCAATGAAACGTATAATGGAAATCGTGTACATTCAAATCTCCTGCGAATTAGTTGAATGATTAACATAAGCTTTCCCAACACGCACGCATGCAGGTTAATTATCATTCCTTTTTCGTTTTTTTGTGTGATAATACAGCTGTATAGGTATACACCCATCAACCAACAATTGGATATATCCTTGTCCACGTTGAAGAACGTCAAAGTCAATGCAAATTTATATTCAGAAAATAAATATTGATAATGGACCAGTTTTTGGGGTTATGCATGCTTCTGGTCACCGCATATATACGCTAAAATGTTATTAGTTATATCCTCTTATCTTCACATAACCTATCGGCTTATTACTTAAAATGTAATAGGAGCAGTTAGACGTCATTCCGAGATATTGACAAATTTCCTTTAAGTGAATTTCCCATTTATATCTGTCCTTGCCATCTCCCTAGCTCCCTTGTCCCCTTTCCCTCCCCAATGTCATGTTTCGCCATATAGCACATCAGAATTGCGCATTGGATATCCAAAATTTCCGATAAATCGAGAAGAGGCGAGAATAGTTGTTGCTTATTCTGCTAACATCGCTCTTCCAAACTTAAGTACAAATTAACTCGGCTCGCTACGATAATGGACGAAAAGTAAGGCAAAAAAAAAAGTCTTGAGAAAGAGTAGCTGTTTGGCCAATGTCCGGCCCCGTGCCAATGCTATAGATAAAAGTCCGAAGAAATTATGGAATGGAAATCTTGTAGCAACAAAGCCAATATTCGAGTGGAAGATATTGAAGATTTATCCCTCGATGGTGAAAAAGGTACGTTAAAATATATGCATGATTTGAAGAATTTCACGCATGAGAAAATGTAATGGATAAACACAAAAAAAGAGCTATAGGCTTTCAAAGAGATTACGGATATACACGTAAAAAAATGAGATATTTTCAATCGGTTATAAAAAAAAATATCCAAATTTTTCCTGTTTTTTTCTCCAAATGTAGAGTTCAAAATCATGCATTAAATACATATGATAAATTTTCGTAAGCAATTACTTAAAAGGGTAATTTTTGTAAGCAATTACTTAAAATTGCTTCCATAGATTATATCAGTGGAACTTGTTTAGTCACGCTTACGGTAATTGTCTGGAAAAAAAAATAGTTATATCTTAAAATTCTAAAGCATGTCCGAGCATAACCGCATTTATGAATTTTGAATTACAAATTAATTTGAGAAAATCTGAGAATTGACAAACATGGTTTCTGGTATTTTTAAGAAATCCGATTCGCAAATTAGAAAATTGCGAATACAGGGTTCGAAATTGTGCATTAAACCATGCATTGATACAATTTATTGATTATTTAATAGTTGTTACTAGTTTGAGAAAAGTTATGATCTATGAAGAAAAATCTATGAAGAATTTTCGTTTCAGGCTTCTCAATTTTGCGCAATTAAATTTTGTTGGGGTGTGAATTCTAAACCTTTCCATTAAAACTTATCAGCTTACAAAAATGGGTTTAGAACCGAATAGGAAACCGATTAAATTTGCAATCTTGACTAAAATATGGATAAGAAAAAAAAACGGAAATATACATGTAGGCCTAGTAATCTCTAAATTTGCAATGAGTTGGTGCTTGAAAAACTTTCGCGAGAATGTGTAAGCTAATGTATTTGTAGCATAATTCACAAAATGAAATTCTCATAAATGTATTAACAAAGCCGTAACAATGATTATAAAACTGATGGGGTTTGTACAATGTTTTAATGCATGGTCTCTAATTAACTCGTAATTACATGTACAATGTATGTTGGCAACTCTCCCTTATTATAAAATTATGATAACTATATAGTGCCAAATTGCTACAAGATTGTGTATAAAAGCTATTACTGTAGTTATATCGTGTTAAAATAATTTGAAAAGAAATGTGGAACTTGTGCAGTTTTACTGATATCGACCAGTTTTTTTTTTCTTCTATAAACACATTATAAAGTAATTCCATTATTAAAACAGTCGAGATGGTTCAACCTGTTATGAGGACGGATTACCAATCCATAATTCAGTTATTGATATCCGAATTTCTACAACGCTACGTTCAGTACTTTTTTCCAATTTACATGCAGCCAAATTAGATACGATTGTTACTATTTCTAGCTTCGCAAACATGCAATGTTTGCTCATGGCATGAGGTAACGTTAGAATGACCAAAACGTATGAGATATTTACGAGAATGAGCTATTCTGGGCAAACTCATTTGAAATTTTGATGGCCTATTTTTCTCATTAACTTGCTAAGTGAAGAACGTGTACTTGTATGAGATTACGACGTAAATGAACGTCGCTTCAAGTACTTGGTGGATTCCGAATAACATGTAGTCGTTTCTTAATGCATAAATTATATTCACTACCAGGGTGAACAGGAAGTACATTTATTCATATCACGAAACTGAAAACTATTTTTAAAGAAATGGAATGAATATGGAATGTAAAGTATGTTTAATAAAATTGTTTATCAAATAATTTACATGAATAAGCATGCCACTCCCCCCCCCACAAAAGGGGGGGGGGGAGATCCATGCTCGGTGAAGCTTGTTCCAGTCGCTTAGTGGTAAGAATCTGCAATACCACTACGCAACACTGGTTCGAAACCGGTTAGCAAGCAACTGGAATAAGCTTCACCGTGCACGTACCCAATCATCGGACTTTACAAGTTCGACTATACAGTAGAATCCGTTTATAGCGATCTTCAAGGAACTGACAGAATTTGATCGTTATATCTGGAAATCGTTAAACCCGAATTTTAAAAAATGTGACCCAATAAGTATGTACATTTTATAAATACATACAGTACATGTATATGCATGACATTTTAATAATGTGATGTACATTATTATTAAACGTTCAAATGTAAATGTACATAAAAATGTTAACAAACAATTTAATTTGGTGAAAAATGGTCTGTAATTACCATAAATTCGGTAAAAAAACACGTGATCAGAGACTTCAGAGCGTGGGAAACTTCTTCACATCCCCCTTCGTCGTTATAGCCGATCCCATTTAGCATTAAACATATCAAAACCCCCATCGCATAATACAGATTATCGTTATAACCAGCATCGCAATACCCGGATAATTTGACATGTACTCCTATGGGAAACCAAACTTCCTTTGCTTTTTACATCGTAATATCCGACCTATCGTTCTATTCGGCATCGTTATAAGTGGATTCTATTGTATTTGCTATATCCAATATACCTTTTATAAATAAATAAAAATATCAGGTTTTCAAATGAGTTCAATGAAATTTGAACTCGTATTGCGTGACACTCATGATAGTGGCAAAATTTTTTTCGATCGTTATTAACAACAAATTGATTTCACAGTACATGCATTAACTGAATTTGGAAATGTACAAATACATAATTTCCCGTGGGTGCAATGCCGGTTTTAATAGTATTGAGTTAAACACTAGTACACATATTCTATTTTAAGACTATAAGGACGAGACATTTTTACTGACTTTGTTTGGCAACATTGATATTCTCTTTCGATAGCATTTGAAAAACGATCTATTTGAGCATGCATGCACAACGATTGACTATATACTGACTTTCACGACTGACAATACGTGTCTGGCAATATGATAAATTACCTTATTACGTGAGACCGGAAATTCGTTCATATAAAATTGCGTAAAGGCACAATTGAATTAAATATGTATTATCGAATCCAAATATCCCACGTCTTTGCCTATACACGAAGTTGGGGAAGTAGGACATTATGAACAGTGCAGTTCAGCACAAGACGTAGGAAGGTAATAATAATAGCTCAGGATTTCAAAGACTTAAAAAAAACTGGCACAAAAAAAATTGCCAAATTTGTGCAGACCTAGAGAAGACGAATCCTGGCTCCCAAATCTGGCGAGGGGACTCGGTAATAACAAACTTTTTCATGATGGACCTGTCGAAATCTCGTAGCATGGAGCATATCACCATCAAAATAAGTAAGTGAGGTTGACCGATATTAATTTTTATTATTGCAATACGTAAAATTTAGAGAAGGTAGATTTTCAAGTCTTGCTGATTAGACTCAATTATGGATGGAGTGACTTTCAGCATTGATGTTTATATTGCAAATTCGTTCACGGGATGTTTCCCTATGTCGGTATATGTAATGAAATGAAAATGATGAAAAGATTGCAATTTTTTAAACTTGACTTTCTGATTACAGTAATACACTTTATTAAATACAGTATATGTACAGGTGGTTTATCAAAGTGCCCAAGAGCTCGCCATCAAACATGTCAAATTACGTTAGGTACACTTAAACAGAAGCTTTTGGAATTGTAGTTTGGCAGTTGATCTCCTTAAGTGAATTTTTTTAATAAATTAGCATTCGAATTAACTGGTGTGCTATACAATTTTACATGTATATTGAAATTTCATTGTTCGGAATATGCACTTTTTAAGACACCAATGAACAGTTGAATGAACCCATTTAAAAATGGGTTCATACAACTGGTCATTTGGTGTCTGAATCCATTTAAAAGCAACTAAAATCATTTAACTTATTGATTTTAGTTGCTTTTAAATGGGTTCACACAATTGGTCATTGATGTCTTAAAAAGGACATATTCCAAACAACGACAAAAAGTACCTTTGCAATTTAACATATGTCAATAAGCTCGTCAATATCTGTCAATAAGCAACATTTAACAACACGTAGGTTGATGCAATAGGTCATAAGGCAGATTTTTCTGAAATTTAATATGAGGAGCAAGAATGACCCAAACACTGTTTTTTCAGCAATTTTACCCTTTTACATTCCGCTCAGGATTCAAACATTCATAACAATTGCAATAAATGTTATTTCTGGTCATTAACTAACGTGTTGTCGCTAAAGTTTCCAATTTTCAACATTTTCTCGTTACATCTCTTAAGGGGGCCTTCAACTAACGATATTTACTTAGTCTCAGTACGTAACATTCAGCAAATTCGTAATTTAGTTTTGCATGCAGACATCGCTTCTGAAAATTAAAGATGAATGCAATGAGAGTAACAAAATTATTAAGTAAGATATGCTGTCAAATAACTTTCCTCGTAAAATACTCCAAGAAGACAGTCATTGGTGTTTACAAGTCCCATTTCACCCATAAGAAGTAATTCAATCGTGCAAAACCTAACCAAAATAAGTGCCAACAAATCTTAATTACGTCATTAAGAGGCGTAATTTTGGATGTGTTTTCTGCTGTTTTTTTATTCATGGCTATCCAAAAATAGCAAGAAAGGGGGCGCAGGGGAGGGGGTGCTCTTTTCCGCTGCGTGCGGCTCGAGTGTCGTTTTTGAAGCTGAATTTTGTACCTGAAACTTTGTTCGAAATGTAAAAGTTGAGCGTTTGCGTTCATGTTCATCAAATATTCAACTTTGTTGTCGCAGGAAGTATAGCGCGGGAGGTGCAACATTATTAATACAGAGCGAACTTAATAAGGACGATTAATAAATAGCGTGACAAGTTGGTACGAGGAAGTCTGCGAATGGAATTTGGAGTGATGGCGGAGGACGAGTGCAGAAGCAGGTGCTTCACAAAAGGCCAAACTTCTGGGCCATTTCCCATGATTACAAAGGCACGTCATTCAACGTATTGATGCTGACCTTTTCGAAAATTCTAGACTTTTATTGGAAATTTATGCCGCGTGGGTGGAAATGGAAACGATGCTTGAACATGTTTGCTTACTCCCCAAAATTAAAATGTAAACATCCCCGTAAAGTGGCAACCCTGCATGACCTCTAACCCATCAGTGATTGCCCACCCTCGACATTCCCCTCCTTTTCAATATCGATTTCCATTGGCAAAACATTGAAATAAAGGTACTAAAATTTACAAATTTACATTATAAATTGTTCCATCAACAAATACCAACTTCGGGGAACCTATAACCAATTTCGTAAGGCTGTAAGAGTTATCTTTGTAACCTTTCCTTACCTTTTCAATTTTTTTGAATACAATTATTATTATATTATTATTATTATAATACTGTCGAATCTTGTTAAGGCGAAACTCAGGGGACGTTAAAATTGGTTCGTTTAAACCGTAGTTCGTCTTATCAGGAGCCAGACACAACATGACTTAGACAAAAAGAACTAAATGGATTTACAGAGTGTTTCATTTATCATTATCTGTCCAATATCTTTTAAAAATAAACAGTAAATCGGAAAAGTTATCAGAATACAAGATTAATATTGTCAACTCGCCTTTTTAATTATGCAAGAATTAAGGGGTCATTCTGTGAGGGGGCCGAGGACCTCTTTGAAATTTTAAATATAATGTAGTTTTGTCAAAAATATTTTTTCGCATCATCTTAGATGTCGCTGTAATCGATGAAACTGTATAAATGTTGAGAAATTTGCATGATACGAATAAATGTTCCAAATACATGTAAATGTGTAATTGGATTCGAAAGGGATAAATAATTTAGAAAAACGTACTTGACGCCCCCCCCCCCCTTGCCAACGCATAAAACAAAAAAATATACTGTTTGTATTATCAGGTAAGCACATAAAATTTGCATCATTTTGTCGTATGATGCAAATTTCTCAACATTTATACAATTTCATCAGTTGCATAATTTGAAAGGCCAGTTGATAATATTAATCTTGTATTCTGATAACTTTTCCGATTTACTGTTTATTTTAAAAGACATTGGACAGGTCATAATAAATGAAACACCTGGATAAATATATTCCCGACGTATATAAGTGGAAAGACGCTGAATTCCTCGTTATAACGAACCGTTTTTTACATTGCCGAAAGCTCATTTTAACGTAACATAGCGCAAACTTATTCGTAACTTATTCGTAATGCAAATTGCAGCAAAGATTGTTTGAGGCATATTATTATATGTTTTCAATAAAAACTGTCAATAGATAACGAAAGAAAGAAACCTATAGGAGTTGTAAATTTCCTTTTTATAAATTTCCAACGCGTTTTGAAATGCTATCATTTTTTAAAATAATTTAATATCGACCTTTCGTTATCTTATACAAAACACATGATTGAAAATGTCTATTTTTATGCAGAAAAGTCTATTTCCCAGAAATTCCCATGGAGAACGGATGGCCAGAGGGCCGGATGACCCTCTGGCCATTGTGTCCTCGAGCTGCAATTAGATTTCTAGTCTCGATTGCATTAAATAATGCATCTAATATTACCCTCTTTTTGGATCATCCCAACGATTCCTTTTAATAGTTGCCTGTCAAACTGTTAGACAACTCGGTGACAATGAGTTTAGGAAAACGTCTAATCAATTTAATTACGGTAGCTTAATGCGCTTTGGATACGACTTAGACAGATCGTGAGGTCGATTTATTTTTCCAAGGCTCACTTTTTTGCTGCGAAAACAGATACATGTACCCAAGAACTTATTTTGTCATCACGAGCTTATACAGGAGTTATATTCGTGTACAATAAACTTGGGGATCGATTGACTGAGCTAACTATAATATACTATAATTGCGGTGCTAATGTTTAGTAACAACACATAAGTAAAAACATGATTCTATCTGGTATTTGTTTGCGTTTCACTACTATTTGTGGCAAATGCTAGTACCACGTGATTTACTTTCTCAATTATGGATGCTGCAAGTGCAAGAGTGCAGTTCCAAAGGTTTCTTGCACCCTAGGCGAGACTTATGGCGAATTCGGATGGTCAATCTGGTGTGCACCGGTGTATAGGCTACAAAGTGAGACATAAGTATGTTAAAACGGCCCTCCCAAATTGACAAAAATATTACCTTTTTTTAGTCGTATACAATACGACTAAAAGAGTTGTTCCCTGTCTAATGTACTGACGGCAACAAGCTATTATAGCTTTCGCTTAGAATGTCATATTATTATTATTAATAGGGGTAATCACGAAGTTGCGGCCAGGTCTGCAGTTGGGGCAGCAACTAAGTGGTTTGCACTGGTTTGATGACCTAGAACGGCATTGCATCTAGGTCAGAAAATCCAGTAATCTGATTGGCTGACCGGAAGTGCGGCCAAGTGCAGCCACCAGGCAAAAATAGGGGTAATCACAAAGTTGCGGCCAGGCCTGCAGTTGCTGCAGTTACCTTCCAGCAGATTTGGCTCCGCCTATGTCGTGCATGCGCATTTCAAAATTAAAGAGTTGCAACTGCACGAAAGTGATTTGCAACTGCAAATTTATATACTGACCTAAATGACCTGCGCTACTGGGAATAGCCCTAACCACATGGAAAACGAAGAGGTCAACCTCTTGCCAAAAAGTGCCAGCCAAAAAAAGTTGGCAGGTGGATTTTTGGGCTGCAGTTTTGACCTCTTCGTTTTTAAGCAAGAGGTTGACCTCTTCGTTTTCCATGTGGTTAGGGCTATTCCCAGTAGCGCAGGTCATTTAATAGGTCAATAAATTTGCAGTTGCAAATCACTTTCGTGCAGTTGCAACTCTTTAATTTTGAAATGCGCATGCGCGACATAGGCGGAGCCAAATCTGCTGGAAGGTAACTGCAGCAACTGCAGGCCTAGCCGCAACTTTGCGATTACCCCTAATGTAATATATTTTTTCATATAAAGTATAAAATTTGACATACAAGATTTGAAACTTGTCCGATAATTTTACTTGCCCGGCATCCCCCGGACATCCCCGATTGTCTAGCACCCCTGGACATTTCCAACTGTCCGGCATCCCCCGGACATCCCCGATTGTCCAGCACCCCCGGACATTTACAACTGTCCGGCATCCCCCGGACATTCCCGACTGTCAAGCATCCCCCAGACACTCCCGATTGTCCGGCATCCCCCGGACATCCCCGATTGTCCGGAATCCTCCGGACATCCCCGATTGTCCGGCATCCCCCGGACATCCCCGATTGTCCGGCATCCCCGGACATTACCAATTGTTCGGCATCCCCCTCGGACATTTCCAAATGTCGGGTCTTCCCCGGACATTTCCAAATGTCCGGCCTCCCCCGGACATTTCCAATTGTCCGGCATCGTCCGGACAATTGGAAGGTTACTTCCGGTTTTGGAAGTAAATCGTTGCGACTTCCAATAATGATATAATGGGAAACAATTTCCTAAGTGAGTTGAATTTCTAAGAAGAAAAAACTGTTTTCTTCATAAATTACCAGTTTAAATAGCCTTAACATGCGCAGGACTTTAATTACTCACGTTATTATTAAATTCGCATGCAGTTATCATTTTCGGAATTTTACTTCACGGAAGGCCACGAGCTTCCAAATTAATTAAACTACCCATCTGAATAACAACGATTATAATTGGTTGCTATGGAACTTCTTAAGGACAATTTTTGGAAAAATCGAACAGGTGGCGACGCGACCATACACGGTCCACTTTACTGTAGAAATACACTAAATTAACTGGTCATCAATATATTGAATAGGAAGATCGAAGAATAATGATCAAACTACGTCACAAATCTATGTGTTTGCGCAGAAACAAGCAATCAATTTGTAAGCCTCTTCACCTTCAGTATCTTCCGTGCTAATTTACTTCCACAAATTTCGTGTTTTGAGTTAGGATGAAACCTGTTAACTTATTGCTAAACGACATGATTAATTTAATAAGCTAAATGGTCACTAAATGGCTCGGTAACAAGTTTTAAAAATGAACAGATATGAACGAATATATAATAATATTAATGATATGTACCAGAAAAATGAGGTCGATTAAATATAGTAAGGAAAACGTGATACATTAACATGTTACAACAAGTGCAATTATAATAACTAAAGGAAGCATTTTAGCCAAAGTAATGACAGCCAAAATCGATAGTATGCTTATTATGAAAATGTATAAAGGATGCAAAAAGTAATCCAGTTTAATCCCATTTAAGTCTCATTCAGTTTGGCATTCGGGCGTTTTTCTGTTAAACTTCATCAGGAAGTACAGTATACGCGGTTAACGATTTTGATACAATGCAGCAGGTGTTGTCAGGATCAGAATTGATCATTGCATAATCTAAGAATTATAAAAAAAGCAGTTAAAAAAAGCATAAAAGAAGAAAAAAAATGGTCAAAGCAATATTTCGAGTACGGAAGTCAAGCTGAGACAATTTCAAATCCATATTCTGCACATTTTTTGCAAATTTTGATGATCTACTTTTGAATGTTCTGAAATTTACATTGCTCTAAACTGGGAAAACTAGTGTCACAATCATTAGCATATTGTGTGATTCATTATTTGTCATCGTATCCCGCTTCAGTAGCAGAACAACTCAAAAATCTTCAAAATTCTGGTTTAAGACGGAATTAAGTCAAGTAATATTAGGCCCATATTCAGTAAAAAATACACCTGCATGTATACCATAGTAACCATAGTTTCAGCTAAATAACAGTATTTTCACTTGCTTTTACCATGGAAAGCTTTATTTTACCATAGGAAGTTTTTATTTTCATTTATCTCAAAATGAAAAATGTCTAGTTGTGTCACTTCTAAAAAGGGTGCGACTCCGCATGCCTTGTTTGGTTGCCATGTTTGGTTTGTAAGGGCAAACCAAACAATTGCTATGGCTTTAACGCAGTGAAAATATTGGGTTTGGTTAATGTTGTGATCAGAGTTTTTGTCAGAAATTCAAAAAATACCACTCAGACATAATCAGACAAAGTAGATGTACTGTATATCTGGAGGCTTTATAGTACATTATAATCTAAACTTTTTTCAGTCAATATGCTATAATATAAATATCGATCCGAACTCAACATTAAAATAACCTGCAACAGTAAAGGGTACTCAGAGAGAAACTTCACGAAGTGAAATTCAGCAGTCGTGAAGTCAAAGTGTGTAAAAGGAATGTATTAACTGGTTTACGAACAAGGATAATCTAGAGAGAATTTTTAAATTAATCATCCAATTTGATAAAAGATAATGCATAAAGGGTACTCAGACGAAGCTTAACTTTTTTGCATCTGAGGATAAAAGAGCGAGAGCGCTCTATAGGGATCCTTAGCCCTTCTGCATGGCGTTGTAGGTTATTACAGGGTTATGGTAAGAGCAGACTGAACGCTTGTTCCATTCGCTTGCCACCCGGTGTACACTATAGCGCCAAACAAAGGGATAAGAATGCGGCATGCGTTTTAAATGAGGGCGCACCGGCCGGTGAGAGCTTAGCCGAGCCAGGCTGAGCTTGCAAGTATCAAGTAGCAAGTAACTTTTTAACATTCTTGTTTGGAAATCGGCAAGCAGGCTTGTAAGACACAGAGTGGCATACGGATCACTAGCATATTGGTCAAAAGAGTATAGCCATCGATTGTATGCCGCCTATATGTACAGCAAAAACGTGTCCTGTACTCATCATGGGATGCTAATGCACATGTGCAACTATATGTGCAAGGTTTTACGCGGAATGTTTCACCTATAGCATAACGCACCACCAAACACACTGATCATCACGCAGATATCAGCATTCAATTTGCGCCACAAAGCTGGAAACAAGAAGCCGAAAACAAGCAGGAAAGGAACCGAAAGCAAGCGTTCACCCTGCTCGTACCCTTACGGAAGATGTTAAAAAAATCTCATGAAATACATGTATAACGCATTTGCCAAATGATCCAAATATTCGATTTCTGTACTGCACTCGAAAATAATGATTTCTAGTGTTTTTTGCTTTGTTTTTTTTTAAGATGACAACTATTTAAAAAAAAATTCACGAGCCATTACTCGAAAAGTGCTCGTCAGTTTTCGACGATGTAATACGAAGGCTACGACAATCATCTTCTTGAAATCGCAATTTTAAAAAAACTTTTTCCTATAAAAAACAGAACGAAGCCAATAATTCGCCAACTTTAACTAAAAGATCAATGCTGACATTTTCCTGACTAAATTCAGCATTCGATCATTTTAATCCGATCATTTTCTAAATTACGGACGCCGCAAAAGTGCCGCATCTTATCCATTATTAATCTATTGGCAAACAGCGAAGCGAATTAAGTGGCCGCAAATGGACGATGGGCATGGCTATCTGCACAAACTATGCATTTATAGTTTTTTTTTTCCTGACCTTTACGAGTTAGTTGTCAACGGTTACAAGACATCTTATTGAAGCTCGATCATTTTTTTTCTCAAATGCTTCCATTTGTTGCCGCGCGATGACTGTTCTATTAAATATTAGTACCTGGTACGAGGAAAAGACTCGCCATTAATCCCATTATTCAATCATTCCAATGTTTGCGACATCCTGATCAACGTCGACGACAGTCGGAAGCTCGTCACGTCACGTTACGTTTGGTTGTGACAACTTGAAAAGTTCGAGCTAGTCAGGGAAAATGCGACAATTCTGATGCACGCTACTATTGGAATCAGGGAAACTTTGCAAATTTTCTTAAGTCGCTTGGACGAGAAAACCAAAACGTAAGTAATTCCGATAGTTACAGTGTGAGTTCGCACATTTTGATAATTTAAGTATTTTCTCGGGCAATATTTTTAGGAAGTGGCGAGTTTATGTCACACAGGTGTGATTTCACAAGTCTTTCTTTTTGAATGCGATTAGACGTTGGAATAATCTTCCTGACGATAGTTCAGATTTAACTCGAGTTCAGTTTA
>JAQGBX010001217.1:0-26516 GCA_034698745.1 Megaphyllum sjaelandicum | reverse complement strand
ATTGATGAACAAATTCAACATTTGTACAAGAAACGGAAATTGTGCTAGCCTTTGTACATCTTTTAAAAATAATTACATTTTGTCGATTTATTGAAATATGGTCAGGAAAAATTGACATAATGGTCAGGAAAAGTCAGGCAAGACCAATCTATAAAAAAACTGGCAACCCTGTACATGTGACTGCTGCGTTTTTAAAAGGTTACCCAAAGTCCTGGGTACATACAGAACAAAATGTCCATCGCTCATCAATGCCACGCAAGAGCCACTTGCCTGGGAAATTTCGGAAATGGGGCTGGGAATTTTATCACTCGCTTTAATACGCACGCACTCGGGAGCGTGTCTATGAATATCTTAAAAGCATGGTAAACAACGGCGCATCTTGCTTCGTTAAACTTAATCGTAGAACCAAACGAGGTTTAATTAGCAGTTGCCATTGTTTTCGTCCGTCGAAGCAGCTTTTTTATTTTTCCAGGATTAAAATTAACGAAGCATGATGCAAAGGACGTTTAGCAAGCTCTGCAAATGCTCCGTGGACTCCCCCCACATTGTCAGGAACTGTAAAACACGACTAACGAATGCGAGTTCACGTCATCGTGCACTTGGTTAACAAACCGTAAACATTGCTTTTTATCATGATAATCGATGCGTCGCTGCAGAGAACTTTAACCATGTTCGGGGAATGCGACAATTGAATTTCGGTTTTGGTGTAACCCCTTTTGCCCCGTGCGCAAATGAGTTGTTTCCAACGCCTTGCATGCTTTAATTTTAGAAACTAGGTTTTTGCAGGAATCAGATTGCGAGGTTTACTTTACGAAGGCAAATTTTGTTGGCCATTAAGCACGGCTATATAAGGATGCAATGCATGCTGGTACTTGTAATGCGTTTCTTTTTAAATGCTACAACATTATTCGTTTAGTGAAATACAAATGAAATATTAATAGTGTTGCCCCCGCAATTCTGTTCTCCAATACTTCCAAAATCTCTGGTTTGAGGAAGTTACCCAAAATGTCTCGTTGATGGAGTTGGAGTCATGAAATTCATTTCTGATTGCCGAAGTGCATTTCATGCACCATTTTGCTGTGCTTGCACATGTATTGTAATCCGACTCAGTCTGGATGAAAACCTCAACATTCTTGGTTGCGCGAGTACTTGCATGCAAATCTGGCCCCAGGATCTATTAGATGAAACAATCTCAAAATAAACTAGCTGCAACATGAGTAGCTTTCCTACAAAAGCTTACAAAAAATCAAATTTCACTCAAAGCCGGAATTTATGTCCTGTTTGCAATACAATAGTCCAAAATTCATGTTGCCCTGGCGCCCATATTAGATGAAACAATCGCAAAACAAACTATCCGTTACATAAGTTTCCTACAAAAGCTTAACAGCATCAAAACTTACACAAAACCAGAAAGGCTGTCCTTCATGGATGAAGGATGCAACGTTCCAAATTGCATCTGTTCCTTGGCACTCCATTTTAAAAATTGAACTCCATGATGTTAATAGATGAAACAATCGCAAAACAGACTAGCCGTTACATAAGTTTTCTTGAAATGCCCAAAACAAACATCAAATCTCACTCAAAACCAGGACGTCTGTCCTTCATGGATGAAGGATGCAACGTTCCAAATTGCATCTGTATTGGTACTCCATTTTCCAATGGAACTCCATGATGGTATTAGATGAAACGATCGCAAAACAAACTAGCCGTTACATAAGTTTTCTTGAAATGCCCAAAAACAAACATCAAATCTCACCCAAAAACCAGAACTTGTGTCATGTTTAGAATGCAACATTCCATCGAAGCGCTCTATAACCACTCGTTGTTTTTTTCTCATCTTGAGTTTAATTTTTCGCCTCCTGACCAGTTGTGCGGATGTTGTGGTGACCTTAATTTGTTTTTCTCATTTTTGCCCATGTTGGTTTAGGGCTTTCCAAGGGAGTTGGCTTCATCCGCTTTGACCAACGTGTTGAGGCGGAGAGAGCCATCCAGAAATTGCACGGGACCATTCCCGACGGAGCAGCCGAACCCATCACCGTCAAGTTCGCCAACAACCCGAGCAACAACGCCAAAGCCATCGCCCCACTCGCCGCCTACCTCTCGCCTCAGCGGCGCTTCGGGGGCCCCATTCATCACCCCACGGGCCGCTTCAGGTACATCCCTCTCTCCCCCCTCTCCAGGTACTTATCTCCTCTATCTACCGTCCGCAGTACGGGCCTTCTACCTATTCGTCTGGCACGTCATCCAGTGCCCGAACCATTTTTCAGTTTTTCATTTGCACTCGGTGTTTCACCGAGATTTTGTTCAGTTTTTGGTAACGATTATCGTTTCAGTTTTGGTTTTTGTCTCGTTTGGTTGGTTCGCCATTTTGTTTTTTCGAGTTTCGTTTCGTTTCGTTTTTGTTTCGTTTTGCGTTTTTTTTTTATCGTTTCTTATTGTTTTGCAAGCATTTTCAGCTTCGGTTCTTACGGTTTCCTCAGTTCTTTGATTTTTCAATTCAGTGCGATTTGCTCATTGTTGATTGTAGTGCCACCACCACCACCGCCACTCATTCCATTCCGATTCTTGACGCGCCGCTTTCAGCGCTCCTGGCGGTTCCTGGCGCGGTTTTTGCGTCACGTGTCATTTGGTCGCGACCATCTTGTTTTCAAGTTTTTAACCCGTTTTATCTCCTGGCCCCCGCAATTTTCGTTCTGTACGAGCTGAATCTTTAGAAAAACTATAAGAAAAAAAAGTTTACACCAAATGTCAGTTTGTGTGCCTCTCGTGCTCGAAAATAGGGGATGCTTGAGGAATTAGCGGAAGAAAAGATGGCCGCCTGTGAGCGGAAGCGTATAGGACGCTTCGGATGGCGGACTTCACTAGACGAAGCGCCACCTGGCGGATGCCGACGCGGGTTGAATTGGAGAACACGAACTGAGGAAATTGGTACCTTAAACTGGCTTTTTGATTGGATAAATATCTAAGGCCATCGGCAACCCCATACCTGCAATGATTAGAGATAAAAAGTTTATTTTTTAAGAAATTAATACAATTTTTAAATGGTATAAAATTGAACCTTAGGTAGACGTGCCATACTTATGACTTACTTAAAAATTGAAGTATGTATATTATAATTTTAACATTACGGGTATGGGGTTTATGGCGTCTTGAAAGCAAAAAGTTTGATCAGTTGCACCATTTTACGAGCAAAAATAGTCACGTGTTAATTCGACTTGTCGTAACTTCAAAACCTACTAATTATTGCTGAAACTTGGTAATTGTTGAGTAGTTTTGGTGCAACTGGCCAGTATATCGGCGTAGTTATGCCATGTTAAGTTCATTCTGGAGTCTGAGGAAGGCTTGAGCTCGATCTCAAACTCAAGCATGCGCTTAATATGGAACGGCTGTGCTGACAATTCGCAAAGAACCGAAACTGTTACAACTTGCAAAACACCATTTGCAATACTCCGCAACCACCGCAAGGAGGCGTTAGCAGTTGTGCTCCTCCTCCTGATGTGTCGTTTTGCAAATGCTAATTTTTTTCTTTTATATTCTCGAAATTGGTTTTTGTTTAAGACAAAATCATAAGATTAATATATGATTAAAAATTCAAAAATATTTGTCGAAATATCCAAATTAATTTTTTTATTTATTGGACGAATACTTAGAATGGACGTCGCAACGGTGGTCTCTTCTGCCTTTTCCTTTTCTTTCCCTGCCGGTTTTTTCCTTTTCAAGGCATTTCCAAGAAATTATTTGCCTGCTGGTTCCTCGCTTTTTTACCCCACCAATTTCTTATCATTTTATCTCAGTTTTTGTTTTTAAACTCTAAAAACGAAGCTTCTCTTTCGTGATTTTTTTTTAAATTCTTCGAGGGGATTTGTTATGCAGTGTTTTGAAAAAAAAATTTCCTTGGATTGCATGCATAAAGCACTAAATTATTAGCTGAAAATTCAAAGCTTTGAAATTTTATATAATCATGGTAAAGTACTTTCAACCAACGAGAAAAATGTTGGAATTTTTAGAAGACAGTTCTACGAAATCTACATGGGCATTCGGTACTAGTCTTTTTGGTATTTTTGCATATTTTTATTTTATGGGAAAGTATAACATACTTTTATTTATAGTTACATGGCTTTAAATAACCGAAACCGATAAAAAATTGGGATTATTTAAGTGTTAATTTATGTGTATGTCCTAGAGTTGTCCAAATCATGCTACAATTTTACACGTTTTCCAAAGTTAAAATGTTCAAAATTTTCCATGATTTCCCGGGGACGGTTTCGCAGTATTTTCAACAGTTTCTAAAGAGAAATTTGCAAAATGTTCCACGTTTTCTTGATGACAAATTCGCAATATTTTGAATTAGTTTCCGGGGACAAATTGACAAAATTTCCAACGTTTTCCCGAGTTCAATTTGTAAAAAATTTCCCGTTTTCCCGAGTTCAAATATGCAATTTTTTCCCCGTTTTCCCCGAGAACAAATTTTCAGAAATGTTCACGTTTTTCCGAATACAATTTTTCAAACGCGTTTTTCACGTTTTCCCAAATAAAATCTTTCAACCTATAGTTTCAAATTTTCAAAACTTTTTCATCTTTTCCCGAGGGCAAATTCGCAAGAACTTTACGGTTAAACCTGCATGGTTTCTCTAATTTTACGCTTGAAATTCAATCAGTTTTATAAATTCTCGCGGACTACTACTGAAATATGCCTTAATTTACCGAATCGCCCAAAAATACTTTTGTTTTATAGCGAAATTAATTGTTTCAAGAAAAAAAAACTGTCGCCATCATTCTTTTTATTCTTTTTCTATTGACCTGTTCTTTCCCTCTCTCGCTGCCTCCTTTTTCGTTTTTTATTTTCATTTTTATTTATTTTTTATATGAATTTGAATTTGAGCGGATGCATGAGTGAAGAGATCGCCTTTGCGCATGTGTGCTTCCTCTTGCCCTTTCACCCCCCACAGGCAAGCGTTGTTCAACGCCGAGAACGAGACGAGACCGCGGGCCAGGACCCACAGCGACACCTCCAGGTGACAACACAAAAATATCACAACCCACTCTCTTGTCTCTAATTTGCATATTTCTTATATCTTAATTCTGTTCGTTTGGAGCACCGATTACGTTCAAACTCGATTAACAAATTAACACCGGCACTGTGGGTGGGGATTTCCCCCACTGGGGCGCCATCTTGGTCGTGAAAAAAAGCGGAATCCCTAAAGACAACGTTTGATTCTTTTATTCTGTTTGTTTTTAATGCAACTGTTTTAGCACTTTTCCGTTTAGATGGAAAAGCCATTTGTCAAATTCCCAATTCTCTTTGTTTGGTTTTTTTCCGCTAAAAGCAGTCGTTGATTTTCTGCATTGAAATGTTCTTTCGGTTAACCAAATTTAAACATTTTGAAAACTTTTGAAACGCTTGGCCTTGAATTTATACTTTTTTAAGACTTTAAAACGTTTAGCTTTCCGTTTTATTTATCCTTTTTGAAACTAAAACGTTGAGCTTTGAATTTACACTTTTTTAAAACATTTAGCTTTGGATTTATACTTTACAAATTGTCAATTCAAAGCTAATTTATAGATGATGTTTAGATAATTTTAAATTTATCAATTTAAAGCTAAACTTTTTATATTTGAATTTATGCTAAATAGTATAAATTCACGTTTAGCTTTGGATTGATAATTTATAAATTTTCAATTTAATGCTAAACGGGTTTTTTTTTATGTAAACGTTCAGCTCTTCATTTATCCTTTTTAAAACTAAAATTTAAACCTTTGAATTTATACTAAAAAATATAAATTCACGTTCAGCTATCAATTCTAAAGCTAAAGTTAGATAATTTAAAAAGCTAAACGTTTTATGTTTAGATTTATACTTTTTTAAGATTTTAAAACGTTTGGTTCTGAATTTGTAGTATGTAGCCTAAGACGTCAAAACGTTTAGCTTTGAATGTGTAATTTTAAAAAATTTAGTACGTTTAGCTTTGGATTTAACTTCGTATGACTTTCTAAAACGTTTAAACTTTAAATTTACACTTTCTAAATTTTGACTTGGTAAAGTTTCGAATAGAGAAATCCACCATTTGGACATTGTCCTAACGTTGGATTTTCAGGATTTCCCCAAAGTACCTTGAAAGTTATTTGCCTCAAAACATCCATATTATATCAAGCTAATGTTACATCGCAAGTGTTGAATCGTTGCCTGGTTACTAGTTTTAATGTCGGCCAACTAATGGCTCCGAATTATTGGGCTACAAAACTAATTGCTACATGATAATTGGGCGAAATGACTCTGGATTACCGCAACACCAACATGGCGTTCCTAGTGCTTCGTTCCCCCTTGAAGAATATACTAACAATCCTGGTACGAAGGCGTAGAAAACTCTGCCCAGCTTTTCATACGAGAGGGACCAATAAAAGTAGGGGGGGGGGGACAAACATCGTAAATCGCACCAATTTGCGCGCAAAAAATTGCCATCCCCTCGCATGCGCAAATAGGCGTGGGTTGCCTAATTAGGGTCCCAAAAAAGTTTCCAACCTTTTTTTCTGCGAATTTGGGTAACGGGGTGGGGTGCGAGATATAAAGACATTAACTGTAATATTTGATACGCTGTCGTTCATCGTTTAAGTGGGGGTAATTAGCTCAGGACAAAAAAAGAAAAATGGAGTCGCACGTTTTGATTTAACTAATGATGCAATTTCGTTTCCACGTTAATTTCGTTCTATATAAAAAAGGACCCCTTGCCTACGAAGTGGCCCCTCGCCCTCCCAACTGAGCTCCTCCTCTTTCCCTTCTTCTTTCTCTTTTCAACCCCACCCCCATTTTTTTATTACTAACATTAACATAATTATGATTTAATTGAACACGGTGGTGGTAGCAGTCTTTGATTGGCCACGGACGAGGGAACGCCCGCCACGTGGCGCCCACTTCCGGCGGAAGTGCGTCATCGGCGGACGTCCCTTCGTCCCGGGCTTGATTTCGTTTGCCATTTTGTTGGCCGTGACCCCTTTTAAGACCATCCCGTGCTGCCAGATCCGCCAACGGATGCTGCGTTCCCCCTCACCAGGGGGCGCTGAGCGTCCGGCGATGCCTTGTCAAGACTACATTTCCGTTGAAAAGAAGTGGACCTTTTGCAGAATTTCACATGTGCAGGTATCACGTGGCTGTCAAGCCTGTCATCCAACCATCGAAGGGTACGAGCACGGTGAACTTGTTTCCAGTCGATTGAAAACCAGTGTCGCATAGTGGTATTGCCGACGCATACCACAATTACAAATTAGCAAAATGTTCCACATTTCCGAGTACAAGTTTTCGAAATTTTCTACGTATTCCGAGCATAAATTTGCAAGATTTTCCACGTTTTCCGAGCATAAATTTGCAAAATTTTCCACGTTTTCCGAGTACAAATTAGCAAAATTTTCCACGTTTTCCGTGTACACGTTTTCCACATTTTCCGAGGACAAAATTGCGAAATTTTCCCCTTTTTTTCCCAGCACGAATTATAAATTATTATAAAAAAATTTCATGCAATAATAAACGATAATTTTCAAAATTTTCGTTGGTAAATTTAAAAAAAATATATATTTTCCAGTGTCAATTTTGGAAAATGTGAATTTTTCACGTTGTCATTGGTCAGGGAAATTTTTTTTTTGAAACTTGGAAAAGTCAGGGAAGTTGAAAAGGAAATTTCTGGGGAACCCTGCATGGACACTGGTTTTGGCCCCAAACAGCGTCGCTTAGTGGTATGCGTTTGCAATACCTGCACTGAACGACACTGGTTTTCAAGCTGCTGGAAACAAGTTCAACGTGCTCGTACCCAAAAGAATGCGCCTGCTGACTGCACCAATGCAATCGAGACTATCGAGTCACGTGATGCCGGCATGATTACGAAATCATCCTTAGGTCCATTGTGTAAAAAAAATGGACACGAGGCACGGATCGAGTTGAGCGTTTGGAGATCTTGAGTGCGAGGCTGGTCTTAAGAGGTCGGTGTGACGTGGCAAGCATGCGTGGAATGATCGGAGCCTGGCGGAAGTTTGGTTGATTCAACCAGAATGGAAGCTCTTCCAGATATGTGATCAGGCATCGGTTGCTACGTCACAACGTTTGGCCATTTTGTCGTTTTTTTGGATGGTAGCAAGAGTGGATGAAAGTGGCGTTTCTGGCGCTGACGGATGCCGCCAGGTGGCGCGCGGTGTCGGCGGCGACGAGGGCATCAGCCCGTTTATTTGCACGTTGCATAATTTATTAATCGTAGTACTTAATTCTTGACTATGAAACGCCTGCGTTGACGCTGTTGTCACAGTATGACACTGCCCTGGCTGGGGTTTGCGACTCTCGTCAACTGCGAGATTAACGTGCACTGGAAGAGACAAAAGACGCGCTGCATTGTCACGTGCGTGGCTTTCGATGCCATGCATTGCCGCTATGTTCGTCGGAGATTCAAATCCTCCCCGGATTCGATCAAATATTAATTGCTAATCCATTTTGAAAATCGTTGCCCCCTCTTTAAACGGCTGATTGTTTGCCAATCGGATTTGAAAGTCATTGGAGCGAGCGGCATTATGGGATTGAAATCATTCGCCTCTTGAACAAAAGCCTTGTTTATTTATGGCCAGGGACTTTGCGACTTTAAAACTGAAAAAAAAGCTGTGACGGCGACGCAGTGCGCATTTTGCGACGCCAAACAGTCTCTTAATGTTTGTTCGGCAAATTGCTCGCAAGAGTAATTGATGGGGAGGAGAAAAGGCAAATTGATGTCAAAGAACTTGCAAATGCCGAGGATGCTCGACTCTGACTTTTGAAACTGAAGAGCTAGTGCATTGAATGAGATGCACCGGATTTTAGAACGATTCCAAAAAGTTTTAGTTGGTGGTAGAGGGTACTAAACTGAACATGTTTAGTATAGGAACCTAGGGGTGTCGACGTCATCAGTGTTCCCACACTTATTGCAAATGAAAATCCCCTGACCTTCCCAGGGTCAGGGAATCAATATTGCATTTTCCCCTGACCAGTTTTTAAACAATCAAAATCATTGAAATAAACTAACCCACCATTATTGAGAATTTTTTAACTTAACAATTTCCATATCAATTGCACGAGATTCTTTGGCTGCATCATCCAATAACTTTTTTTTTTTGGTGTCTGAAGGTTTCCTGTGTTTAAAGTGAAAGGCCTGGCTGGGTAAAAGTATCCCCTGACTTTTCACACATCTTCTTAAAATCCCCTGACAATCCCAGGTTTCCCAGAAATGTGGGAACCCTGCGTCATTTAAAAGTTATGAATGTTTTAATTTTGGAACTTTCGAAAGGGGCACCTCCGTTTATTCCCATGTTAAAAAATTACAAAATTAAAACATTCGTAACTTTTTTTAAAAAAAAAATGACGTAGGCACCCCTAGGTTTCTATACGGAACATGTTCAGTTAAGTACTTTCTTACAACCTCTAAGATTATGGACTATTACTTTTGAAACACCCTGTGTGAGATTTGCAACCAATCTGCGATAACACTGTTTGCAGATTGCTTATGCTTGAAACAAAACATCATTTCCACCAGTTTGCAATTAAATTTTGAATTGCCCTTAAAAATCCTAAGGATGGCGTTAAAAAAAGTTATGATAATAACGTCATTCCTAAAAATGTTGGTGGTGACGTTGAATTAAAATTTCGGTGATGACGTCGTCATTCGTTGAAATTCTTATGATGACGACAGCTGAATTAACAATTCTGTTGACGTCATCGTCATTATTGTATGTTCACAGACTAATATGTTCAGTCGAAAGTCGAAAGTGGCAAACATCTGTTGAAAAAGTTATTTATATTCGACATGGTTCCGGTCGAAACTGATGAGCTTGTTCGAATCATTAAACTTAAATTTTCATATATCAAATTTCTAGTTTTAAGTAGTCCCGTCTCTGGATTGTCTTTGAACGATAACAGTAATTTTTGTTACTTAAAATGATGACCGTGCATCTTGTACTTAGAAGCGCCCAAAATTGGACCTAATGGTCAGAATTAAATAACTAGCAATCATCCTGAACTCTGGGAGTTTCGTGAAAAGCAGTCCCAAAACCGCAAATGTGGTTGCGCTTCCTCGACAGCAGTCTCTTCAAATGCCGCCATCGACGCCTGGCGTTCAATTCATCCACTCTTGCGGCCTCAACATCGTGGCCCGGAAGTCGTCTTCCAAGACGAGTTCCGGATCGCGTGATTTCTTGAGCATTGCTCGTTGCATTCCTGACGCCCTTGTCTGATTGGTCGTTTTTCGTTCCCTCCTCTTTCTCCCTGTCCTCCTTTGCGTCATTGCAGGTACTCTCCGATGGCGGGCGACCTGTTGGCCAACTCGCTGATGGCCGGCAACGCGGTCAACGGTTCCGGCTGGTGCATCTTCGTGTACAACCTGGCGCCGGAAACGGAAGAGAACATCCTGTGGCAGCTCTTTGGCCCCTTCGGCGCCGTGCAGAACGTGAAGGTGATCCGCGACCTGCAGACCAACAAATGCAAGGGCTTCGGCTTCGTCACGATGACCAACTACGACGAGGCCGTCGTCGCCATCCAGTCCCTCAACGGCTATGCACTGGGCAATCGCGTGCTGCAGGTCTCCTTCAAGACAAACAACCGCAAGTCGTAAGGTGGCGCCACGGTGGCGCGGCCACGCTGTTGTTGTTGCTGCTGTTCTCGCTACTGCTGGCAGCGCCTCTCTTCTTCTCGGCTTCCGCTTCCGCCGCGCGGCGGAAGTGCAACGCCGCGACCGGAATGGCGCACCTCACGCAAAAACATTATATATATAAAAATATATATTTATGAGCAACTGCGATCGAAACCACATCCCGTCATCCTCATCGCCCATCGTTCATCGTTTATCGCCGTCGTCGGTCATCCCAACACAACCTCCCGGATGTCTGTCTGCGTCGTTTCATTCCACGTTTGCTGGCTGGTGCCACCAAGTGCGGTTCAAACCCATTTTTTTTTTAAATGCAGTTTTGCTTTGACGAATCACCGTCAGCGCTGGACCTAACCCGTGTTTTTGGTTTTTGTTTAATCTGCAGCTTTGCTTTCTTTTTTTTTCCCCAAATTTTTATTTTTCTTCTGGATTTTGTTTGTTTCAAGATGAAAAAAAAAGTTAGTGCGCACGATCCACGCTCGATGCTCAAGCACGGATTTACGCCGATCTGTGGAGCGTACTAAAAAGTTCAACAATTTTTTTCAATTTTTTCATCAAGTTTGTTTCGTGACAATGTGAACAGGAAGAGCGGACTGTTTACCGTCGCGACGCCAGAGGACGCATCGGAACGGAAATGCGTCACGACCGGTCAGGACAAAGTGCGACAACGACGCCACCTGTTCAGCGAGTAATTCCCGTGTATTTTTTTTTTCTTTTCAATTCAACACCCAAGTTTTCCACATTTGCTATTTCTCGGCACGTGGATTCCGGCTGTCGCCGTACTTTATGTACGACCCTGTCAGGGGGGCGGGATCCCCCGAGATCCCCCGAGTCGGCCAGTGCAATAGAGCGCTTAGCGTGAACTCAGTTCAAAATGGCCGCCGTGGCAGCTGATGTCCCGAGGCGAGAGCCAGGTGGCGCTGCCTCCAACCCAAACAACCTTCTATACAAAGTACATGTACAGTACAAGCGTGGTCAAACTAGTCATTCTGAAAGGCGAGAAGGGGTACTCGGGAGCACCCAAGTTTTCCGTTTGCGAATCTCGATCGCCTCTGGTCTTTTCCGCGGTCGAAGCCAGCGCCACCTAGGGCCTTCTCGTCCCCCCCCCCCAAGCCGCCATACGTAACGGAAGCACACGGTTCATGCAGTGACGTCATCTTGACCGCAGCCAAAGAATGAGCCATCCAATCCCATTTTTTTTTGTACGTTTTTCAATCCTCAAGATCTTGGTTGCTGAGGTGACTTTTTTTAAGTCACTTATCAAGTTTTCTTTTTTTTTTCTCGTTTCTTTACCATGTGAAATCCCGGTGATTTTCGGCTGCCCGATTTTGAAGATTTTTGGAAAATCAATTTCCAAATCTTCACTCCAGGGGGCGCCCTTACATCCGTTAATTTACTTGTCGAGCAAGCATAATACCCCTTTGTTCGTTTACAGAAATAAGCCAATTTTGTTAAGACACTTACTTATGCCTGCTCCGTAGAGGGAATTCCCCACAACGCGCTTCGTTGCATTGCCCGTGTAAAATTGCATAATGAACAATTCCAAAGGTGATCGTTTCAAGAAATGTTTGAAAATAGTCCACCGCATGGTGTCGCTCGTGTTCCCAACGCCCCCTAGCGTCGTGTGGGAGTTGAACCGAAAAATAAGGATCATTTCGAGGTATCCAAAAGGATCACAGGCAATCCCCCTCCTCACAAATGTTTACCCACATATAGTTTGATATATTTTCGCAGAAAGACACCCATTTTTATTTATTGCTGTGTAAGAAATTTAAGTCTCTTATACGAGAGACTGCATTCGTGTTTTTTTTTACCCCCCACGTTTCCTACCCATCCCGTAATTTTTTCTTAGTTCGATTTAAATCTCGCCACTTAATCAGTTTTTTTTCTCTTTTGCTATCATTTGCAGGTTTTTTTTTGTTTGGGTTTTTGCATTTTTCGTATTTTTACGAGAATTATGTACCGTGTGAGGATTTAATCTTGAAATTCGTAGGATTATTGGAGACGATACGAACCGCTCAAATTTTGTTTCTGCTCGAACAAATTGCTAATCCTGATATTTTTCGTTTACATTCAATTTAAAAAGATTTAACACGCTAGTAATTTTGAAGCTGGCAAACTTAGGTTGTTTTTTTATTTTGTGCCACCATCTTGTTTTTGAGTACCAGTTTTGACATTTCAAAAAACCCTGGATTATGTTTTCAATTTGCGATATTTTGATCGCAGTTTTTTTTTTCTTTTTTCTTATACCCGTGAATCAGTTTCTTCTTTTCTGCCATTCAAGGTCCACAAGAACATGTTTTTTTTAGTTTTGAGTGCCCTCTTCAGGCTGTACCCAGTTGGGTGTGACGTCATTTCACGTAGCTCCATTTTGGCAATCTCGGAATAAGATGAATCCAGTGCACTGCCTTCTAGTTTGACTAGTTTTTTCATTTGATTTTCAAACTACTTTTTATTTTTGCATTTGCCATTTTTTTGCTTTTATTTTCACCTTTCATATAATTAAGCTATACTCTCGATATAGTTAATTTGTTAAAACTATATAAGAAGTTTTGTTTTTTTTCATTAAATCTTTGTTTTATTTTTATTTGCGCTTTCGTTTCTTTTTTTATTTTCACTTTTCGTTTTCATTTTTTTAAAAATTAAGATGCACTTTTCTCAGTTTCTCATTTTTTTTCTCCCCACCCTCACATCTTCCTTAATAATCTCCTGATACTTTTAAGACTAACGTTAGCCGTGTCCGTTGGATGGCGCTGCGAAGGTGTTGCACCCGGGTCGTGATTCTTGAAGTTTTTTTTAAAATGGCGACCGTGTTATCTAAATTCGCGCGAAATTCTGAAAATGTTACATCAGTGCCAATTAATGGAAACATTCATGTTTGACAAATGTTTTGTTGCAAATTGCTAAGTTCGACTGAACGTGGCCGCCATTTCAATGTATTGATATCAAAAGCAGTGTTTTAATGCCAGAGATTTGTATTTTTTTTTGTGATGCTTGTTATTCCGGATGTGGACCTTGTGCAGATGACGTCATGTTGACGAGTGACAAACTGTAAACATGACGCCATTTTTCTTACAAGATGGCGTCATGTGGACGACTGACAACACGCAAACGTGACGTCATTTTGCTTACAAGATGGCGTCACTTTTCCGCAAGATGACGTTCGATGGAAGCGCCTCCCAGTGATTGTATATGCCATGCTGCCCTGCACGAGGTCCTCTGGAAATTCCCCACAATTGACATTCCAATTTGTGATTAACATTGCATTCCTTCTCCGATTAATCGTTTCGGTACATTCCTAAATTCATCGATTGACCGATCGCTGGACCATCGAAGGAGCAAAGCAACCATTGGCTGCTGATCAGCCCAATCGCGTGGTCTGCGATCGGCCAATCGAACCACCTGATATGTATTCAAGTATTAAGAGGGTCACTCATAAAATACCTCATTGTTACGCGCGATTTTAAGCATTTTAACCCCCAAATACTCGTCCATCATCATCATCATCATCTTCATCTTCATCCCACGCAATCCCAACATCCGTTTTGAATAAACCAGCGAAGCAACAACAACGGCAGCATGGCCTTTAAAACAAGCATAAAAAAAGTTCTTCCACTTCCGTATATAAAAATCCATGCAATTGTAAGAAACCCAAAAAAATCCAAAGCCGCCGAACAAAGCTCGGCGTGGCTCATCTGTAGTAGGCACTTGAAATCCCAACCAGGCAATGGAGGCGACTTCCGCTAGGGGTCGCTTCCGGTTGTGTGTGTGTGTGTCGACGTCAGACGCATTGGACGGGAGATATTTTGATGACGTCACACGTGTACAGAGGCCCGGCTGCATATGTTGTGTATATTTAGGCGCCGATTTTTTTGGCAGCCGTTTCATAACGAGTATCGTCATGGCAACCCCCCATAGAAGCCCACAGCCGAATTTTTTGACGTTATTCTTTTCCACGAAAAAAAGGAAGTTACACCAAGATGGAAAAGATCAAAAAAGTCCCCAAACCAATTCTTTGTAAAGGAGATAGGCCCATTCGCACTTTTTCCGCTTTTATATGTGTAACGTACGCGTGTATATACAACGGACGTTTTTTCATATAGGCAAATATATAATTATATATTTCTCGATAAAAGAAATTATATGTAAAAAAATATGGAGCGGAAGTTTAAAAAAAAATGCCAGAGCAAATTTCGAGAGCGATTGCACGAGGCGAAGGGAATCTTTAATATTTATAAAAATCGTTCTTATACCGAAGTGAATCTTGATAAAAGAAATAAAATGCCCCCCTCTTCCCCCACCCCCCCTACCCCTACCCCCTCATCCCTTCGTTGACAACCCTCCCCTGTAAAGTTCCAGAAGACGTATTTCTTATATGTATTGTATAATATATAGCAAAGATTTTGCAAGGCAGGACTAATCACGGGGGATTTTTTAAAAAAAAAATTTGAAATTTTCAACCAAAGGCGCTTCGGTTAGCTCGCTTTAATAATCGCTAGGCTACTAGATGTCGCTAGTGTTCCACGTATTACTTATAAGCGTTTACGATATATGTATATACCCGAGGTGGTCAGTACCACGAGTTAACGACTTGTGGGATGTGGGGTTCTGGAAGCCAAAAAAAGTAGCTTGGTGTGTCAACTTTTGGCTTGAAAGGACGGAAGCGGAAGTGGCTGAAGAGTCGCTTTTGGATGGTGGATTTGAGCTTTCGCACGGGCTTTTTGTGAGTAAGTTGGTGGCTTTTTGTGAGCCATTTGGTGGCTTTTGAAAAATGGCTGCTTCTGCAGTTTCGGCACTTCCGGTTCTGATGTGTTGACCAAGCCAAATCTTGACGCCTGCAGAATTGAGAATACGTTGAATGGATTGGACCAAACGCAGATTTTCAGTTTGTCACTTGCGGAAGCTGTTTTGGTGATCAGTTAATTTGTGTTGACCTTGCATGGTTGCACAAATTTCAATGTGACAGAGTTCAGTGGGACTTAACTGAAGTTGAAATTATCACTGCAAGTGACAAGTGTGGAAACATGACAGTAGTGTGACAAAAGTGTGGACAATATGAGGAAACTCGTACTTTGAACGTTTTTAAGCAAATGGCACCCAGTCGTTTACGTAGGGACGGGAAATGACGTCATCTCGAGATTCTGTCGTTAACTCGTGGTCCACAACTTGCTTTTTTGTGACGTTCTTAAGGAGGCAAAGACTCTTCGAGGCAACTTCCCCAGTAAGTCTCTCGCGACCGACACGTTTCTCTATAATGTAAATATTTGCAATAGGATTTCGAGAATTTAGCGAATTTTGTCTCGTTCACTTTCCAGCGATTTTTTATAAGAAAACTTGTACGAAATAATAAAAATGCAAAATAAAATCTCCCCCCCCCCCCTTCCCATCTCGCGACGAACGTCAAACGGTGCGCCCAAGGCTGCTGCTTGAGTGGACAAATCTAGTCTGAAGATTTTCCGTTTTTAGCATTGTATTTGTATCTCGTTCAACTAACCATTGTAATTTCGAGGCTTGCACGACTTAGTTTCAGTTAAAATTTTCAATTTTCTCAGCACCCTCAATCTCCCAACCCCCCCTTCCCCACAAGCCCCAATTTGCCCACCTCGTAATCGGTCGTTCACGAACATTTCGCTTTGATTCCGTTCTTAAATCGATTCCTGATTTTTACTTAAGATTTTCTGTTTTTTTTTTGGAAACTCGCTCACACGCTTTTTCCGTCATTTTTTGCTCGGAAATTCCAGTGATATAACTTGCTATTCGAGACATTCCCTTCGGAATTGTGTCGTCCCGGGACATTCCGAACTTCCCCTAGTCCGGAGCGCCGCAGCTTTTCCGGTCGCTAGGTGGCGCCGCGCCCGCCCCAAGATGGCGACGCCATGATCTCATCGCGCGTGTTATTTTGACGCTTATTTGAAACCGACAGCGTGATTTGTGTATAGCTACGAAAAACTTGATTATTTATTGCATTTACTTAATTACTCCCTGGAGCTTACTACTCCTTATTTGTACTCTCAGCATTTCCGATTGTTAAGTTTTGGGCGTGGAGTATTCTGGGAGAGAGTATTTTTTTGGCGCAAAACATGGTTTGAGTGTAATTCTAGTCATTCTCATCCAGTCACGTTCCGCGATTCAGTACTCAGGTGGAAATTTCCATCTCGAAGAATGACGCTATGGCGGCCATCTTGGAATTTTTTCCACTTCAAAGAATGCCGCCGCAATATGGCGGCCATCTTTGAGGGGGGGTTTTCTTTTAGTAGAAAAGCGTCACGCTCGGATTCGGTTTTTTCAGCGTATTTTACGGATCTACTTAATTTATTCGTGTATTACTAGTTCTACTACTTATCTCGGTGAATTTTTGTTTTCGTCTATTTTTGCATTTCGAAGGGAAATTCGCCGTTTTGTTGAGATGAGTTCGAAGTCGATTATTGATTTGAAAATCATCATGAATTAATATATTGGGTATGATAATATATTTTTGACCGGGCTTCGCGCATTTGGCCGCGATGCCCTTTCTTGCGTTCTAGTCTCCAGGGCGCAGTTTGAGGACCCTAGGACGGTCACGTGGCAAGTTTGGAACGGGCCGTGCTCGTTTCGCAGCCTCCCCGTCCGGGTTTTTTCGAACGGCTTCTGGTTCTTAATTCTCGAGTTTGTTTTAATTCGCTCTAGTTACTCTTGCTTTTTTCTCGTTTGTGATTTATTGTGTATTCTTTGAATTAGTTTCAGATATTTTTCTGCACTGCACTCTTCTTATCCGCGCCCGTTCTTGTCGGTGGCTCATCGGCCATTGGAGCGGCGGGTTGCGCCACTTCCGGTCAGTTTAAACGGCAGGTTTCACCTTACGGAAACTGCTTTCAAACTTGTTTACATCTAACACATCTTGGCGCAGGACTAAATCTAAGGCAGACCCTACGCGTTTGGCAATATTGGCATTACTGTTTGAGAGTGACATTAATAATGATCGTGTAAGTGTGGTCATAGTGCAGAACGCGTTCATTAATACTGTCATCACTCGTATATGACTTTCCCTCCAAAACAAGTTGCATCATAATGCTTTCATTGCTTTTCAACCTTACACGAGCATTTGAAATGACAATGTTTTTGCTTAGAAACACTATAATCTGATTTAAAAACTAGCATTGTTGTCTGTACAACGTTTGTGGCGCCAAAATTTAAAGAGAATTCAATTGTCTATGGGTAGGAGCACGTTGAAGCTTATTCCAGTCGCTTGTCAACCAGTTTCGCTTTGTGGTCTGCAATACCACTAAGCGAAACTGGTTGGCAAGTGACTCGAATAAGCTTCAACGTGCTTTTTACCCTATGGGAAAAGACCTGCATGTCAATACTAATGACAGGATTATTGATGCGCGCTCTCAGAATAGTCATTACTAATGTCGGTATCCACAACCACGCTCCAGTATTGATGCCAAAATCCGAATTTTCATAAGTACTGGTAGTCTTTCCTAAATGCCCCTCTCTGAAGTTGTGTACTGTACTCAAAAAAAGTAATGAACGTGCAAAGATGCAATACTATTCAAGGGAATGACATCGTTACTGAACGTGTAGGGTCTGCTTAATAGACTTTGGCGCAGCCCGTCATTTAGTAGCTAAAGGAAGATTGAAAAGTCGGTGCGGACTTTTCGAACACTCGTGCATCTATACGCAAAGTCACCACAAGTTGTTGGTGTTGCCCTTGGCTAAATGTGCTTTTCTAGACGCCAGTTGCGGTATTTGTTTGGCTTTTAACGTACTCTGTAGTTAGGACATGTTAGCCTCGCTTCGCGCCACTGCATCAGCGGGAGAATTCGTCAATGTAGTTTGTTGGCTCGTTTCCGCACGATTATCCGAATTCGCCCCAGCTCCTCTTGCCGATGAGCCTTCCGGTGTCATGATTTTTCATATTTTTCCCACTTATATACGATTTTTCGATTTCTTCTTATATCCTTTTCAATGACTATTTTTGCCGTTTTATTCACCTTTTTAATCTATTCGTATATGATTATTATACTCTTGAATTAGCATTAGCATGATTATTATCAATTATTACCGTACTTAATTTACTCCGATATACTTCTATTGTCAGCTCGACCACCTTTTCTATTCAGTTGTGTCACGTGTTTTTCTCCCTTATATTCTATGTTTATGCGTTCCGTTCTTTATTTCTTCCGTTTTCGAACGTTTGTTCCTTTTAGGTCATGCCAAAACTTTCTCCCTCGATTTCGTTCATCTCGCGCACTTATCCGGTCCGAACACGTAAAGAGACGTTTAGATTTTTGGAATGATTTCCAGGCGCCAACCACTGCACTCGAGTCGTGCTCGAGTCTTGAGATCGAGCTCACCCCAACGTCGCCATCGCGATGAAGGAATTTATGGATGACCCGAGGATCTGGAATTACCACCGCACTTGAGACATGTCGATCTCATCCCGAAGGCGGTCGCCCATAAATCACGTCATCAAAACTTTTGATTTTCTACCTCGCTTAAGTTCTGAGACATCATCTGAGTTCTGAAATCTCATCCCGACAAGAGTTGTCCATAAATCCCGCCATTGCCCTGACGGAAGTTATGAGATCTCCATCCCGGTTTTCTCAAGCGCGACTCCGGTGAACAGTGGTGAAGCTTGCCTCGGTGTTTTCGGTTGAGCACTGCATTAGTTCCCCATGTCATCGCCCCCCTTCCACTGGCGCTGCCACGTGACATTTCAAGCCAATCGAAAAAGATCTCTTTTTATGACTCGCAACGTGAAATCATTACAGCCAGTTGATGGCAGACGTAGGGGTAGACCCACTTTTTAGCATGTACATATACATAGGTATGAGGGGTCGGACGCCATTTAAGGATTCGCGAATTCCAATGACGTCACTGGGGATGGGAGGGATTAGGGGATACTGCAAAGTGCATTCCACAGGGGGAGCGGGTTGTCGTACAATTTTGGACACGAAAAGACAGTATTTTGAAACGTTTGTGTAAAAAAGTGGTGGGATTTCTCAAAAGACGAGTGGCACCATTGAAATTAGTGTAGTCGTAGATTATTGGGGTGTTTTGGAATGAATTCGGCCTGTAACTTAATCGATTATTGAACAAAATCTTAGTTTTGTCCCTGTGTCCAGGCAATAACTGCTTGCTTCGGCGCAATGCGAGTTTGCGTACTTTAAGGGGATATTTTAATTTTCAAAGATAAATGCCGGCGATTATCGTAGGATTTTTTGGTTTATTGTAATAATTGACGGTTAAGTAATAGTAGATTAGTGGGGTGTTTTAGAATAAATTCGGTCGATTAATTAATCGATTATTTGACAAGTCGAAGTTTTGCCCCTGTAGACAGGCAATCACTGCTTGCTTCGATGCAATGCGAATTTGCGTACGTTCAGGGGAATTAAGATTTTCAAAATTTTCGATTATCGTAGGGTTTTCGGATTTATGGTAATTATCGACAGTTAAGTAATAGCAGACTAGTGGATGTTTTAGAATAAATTCGGTTGATTACTTAATTGATTATTAATAAAAATCGAAATTTTGCCCCTGTAGACAGGCAATCTCTGCTAGCTTCGGCGCAATGCGAGTTTGTGTACTTTCAGGGGATATTTTCATTTTTAAAGATAAATGCTAGCGATTATCATAAGAATTTCTTATTGTTTGTGATAATCGACGATTAAATAATCCGACAATGGTGCAACCGTCGAGTCACGTTGAAGTTTGACGGGGAAATTGGTTGATTTTTCGGACTAGCAGCTGGGCAATCACTGCAAGCTTCCGCGCGATGCGGGTTTGCCTACTTACCAGGGGCGAGGGCTTCCCTTTTTCTTAAAAGGTCATTTTTCCAAAAGCCTGAGATTGACATTTATCCCCCTCCCCCCAAGAAAATAAATGACGAAACGTTTGGATTTCTATCGAGATTTACCATAAAACCCGCGACGTTTTTTCCTACCCTGTACATAAGGAGACTTATCTTTTTAGAACGGGACAAGCGGGAGGTGGTGGCCCCCCTCAGCCTATATTTCTAATGACGTAGTAGTTGTCCACGTGGGAAAACCAAACAATTCCTAATTCACCAAAATGCAATAATAACTTTTTTCTGTGGTAAATGGGAGCAGGGAGTATTACTGCCGTGCGTAGATTTGCAGCTAATCCAATTTTTAGAAGGAGAGGGGAGACCCTGTAGCGTAGGGAGAGGCGCCCAAAAATACAATCATTTTTGGAGATCCATTATTCGTGTACAGACTATTTTCAAAGCCTGGTTTTTTTCCCCCCATACGTTTTTCGGTTGGTGTTTTCGTGAAAAACCAGCTAGTCGCCATCTTGCTTTCTTCTTCCTAGTTTTCACTGGTTATCGTAACGATGTTATCAACAAACTGTTCCCCAATCTCGTTTTTCACGAACTGTCCGGCTCGGAGGGGTTCGCAACCCGTTCGGTACTGTAAATAGGAGCCAGATTAAAAGGCGGGGTCAGCCTGGGGAATTTCGTCAACGGCGATTATTTTTTGGAACGTTTTCCTCGGCGTTGACCATCGTCCATCGATTTTTGCCCAAATCTAGAACGTTTTGCCCCTCCTCCGAGCCGGACGGTCCGTTCGTTTCTTAGGAAGAAAAGCGTGTTTAACATGTTGCCGTAAGCCTAGTAGTAGCATATAGAATGTAACAAAGATGGCGGCTACCCCAGCAGACTATTGTTAGTAGCCAATCAGCGCACTTCCTGATCTCCAAATTGTCATCTGCATATCGTCCTAATAATCTATTTTTCGCCAATTTCGTACTTTAGTATGTATAAATATTTACGCTTATACCACGTTTTTATATCTGCGCAGTGGAGCCCCCTAGCGTCGAGCGCGCGAGGCGGCCATGTTTTTTCAACGCCGCCGGAAGTACCCCACCCTCCGTCGGGGTGAGACTCGGTTTTTTGCGTGGCCGCGAACGTTCCATTATAGTAATCCACTCGCAATATGCTATTTTTTAAAAATGATGGTATAAGCTATGTTTATAAATGAACTATTTAAGTAAATACTGTACTGAAGAAAAAAAAAACAAATACACTGTGACCATCAGCTACTTAATTCCAAGAGAAATTTAAAAAAAATACATGGCAGCTCAGGATATATACTCTATAAAGTTTTACAGGTACTCGATTTTTGCAAATACTCATGAATACTTATTTCATATAAATTGTATATGAAATCTATTTAAGAATCAAGTCTCGCCTATATGGTAAACCCTTGACGCGAGGCGCCCCCGCAATTCTGTATCTATATAAAAGGCACGCGCGAGCATGTGAATGTGATAATTTAGTAGAATTTAATTTCTGCTTCGATTTTTAGCATATGCTCACCTGAATGGTGGCTGTAGAAATTGAGGGGAAAACAATGGTCGTCGAAAGTGACAAAAGTAGAACGAACCCGTGAGGAACTAGAACGTTAGTCGAAGCATGTCAGGAAGGACTTTGAACACTTTTGGAGAACTTTGAGGCAGTGCTAAACCCTGTACCTTTAATGATAAAAACCATGTATTTGTGTTGTATAAATATTATTTACTGCTTGCAAAGTTGGTTCTGCGTGTCCTACATCATTCAGATATCCAATTTTCCAGTTTAGTTTTTTCAAAAACATAAGTAAATAAAAGGATAAAACAAATTTTTCTGATACAAATTAACGAGAAATGTGGAGAATTTAAGCACAGGCAATGCTTAAACAATGTACCTGTAATGATAAAAACCATGAATTTACTTAATTTAAGACAGCATTTTTTTTAAACAAATTAACGGGAAATATGGAGAATTTAGCACAGGCAATTCTAAATTCCGTACCTTAATGATAAAAACCATCAATTTATATAAAAATAAATATTATTTGCTGCTTGAACAGTTAGTTCTGAGCTCCTCCAAGATTCAGAAATCCAATTTTGCCGTTTATTGTTTCAGACAAGTAAATAAATATAAGAGCAATACAGAATGGATTTTTTGAAATTTTGATCACTTTGTTTTTATTTTTTTTTTATAAAAATAAACGAAGTACAGAATCTTGACTCGTATAAGAAGCGACACCCACATTTCTGCGTTAGGATAAAAAAATAGTCTGGATTAAATGATATTTATCTAAACATTTTTTGTTTCTACAAGACCATTTTCCATCAGTTATCTTTCAGACTACATGTTCAATACAATGCATTTGCTTTTAGATAAGGTTCTAGGATTCAGTACTGCCTGGATTTTCTTCAAAGCTCCTGAGGCGTGCTTGGAAGTAAGCGTGCTTGTGGAAGAATGCTGGTTCTAAACATGTTCTTGGCATGGAAATTGTTCGTAGGATGTTTGGGGACATTACGAATCTGTTCTGGTTTTAAACAGCTGGAAGCATGCAAGGAACGCATTCTAAGGAATCTCCCAATGGTGTCACTCTAAGGCAACTATGGCTGAAGAGCACGCCATTGGAGGCGATCAGTGGTCAATCCTAACCTGTTCGATTGACCCCCACCACGATGTGGGGGCTATTTCTAAATTTGTACCCCCTTAATAACCAAATTATACGAATATCCCAAAAAATAAAACGAGGCGAGTTAAAACGCGAGATTGTGAAAATCGCTGCATTTTTAAACCCAAAAGAAATCCTAACTATGTAAGCTGTTATCCTATCTAAGCTAGTCAATTTGTTGTTTGCCCTCTATTATTCCGTTAATTACTGCCCAAATATAATGTTATTCTTGCGCAGTTCTAATATAAACACACACGAATTTCACACGAAAAACGACAATTTCTTCTTTCACGTAAGCCAGTACCAGTACCGGAAATAAGGCTCTTTACACTTCCTCTTCCTCCTCCTAGACCCCAACCTCCTTTTCCCCAAAATTAACAAGCAAAATCGACTTTTGTTCTGTAGGGTCTCTTCACTTCTTCTTCCTCTTTTTCCTTCACTTCCTCCTCCTCCTCTTTTTCCTTTACTTCCTCCTCCTCCTCTTCTTCTTCCTTTACTTCCTTTTTTCTACGCGTCATTTCCTTTTCTCCTTTTAAACTTCGCCAAAAAAAACAACGAACGAAATTCTACCGTGTGAATATATTATCGCGACTAAAACAAGGCTACAACTTCTATGTATAAATACTAATACGCTTGTTAAAAAATCTTAAACAAAAACTTCGCCATATTGGTGCTCAAACTGCAATGAAAATATGATAATAATAAAAGTTCAATTTGCGAACTTCCAAATTCGATTTCATTTTTCGTGTCCGTCAATTTTTTTCATTGTTTTGTTTCCCTTCCTCAGAGTTTTAGTTGAAAAAATTTTCATTTCGGACATGCCTTATATATATAAATATATATATAGAAAAATAGCCTCGTTTTCATAAATGTCTATATCCTTTCTTAGCTCCTTTGCTATTATATTGATTAGACTCGTTGAGCCACCGTCCGCCAGGGAGCGCGACGGTCGCCTACTTTCTTTCGTGTATTTAATTATTAATCGTATGGTAATTAATTACCCCCTACCTATATCGCCCCCTCCCCCCTGTCCTACTCCTCCTCTCACCACCCCCGAAACAATGCTACGTTTAGAAATTATGAATTTGGACTCTTATAGGAATATAATTAGTGAGTTTCCAACTCCTGTCTCATTTCTTCTTAACTATATTTATTATTGATCTTTGCTATCATTCGTATATTTATAATTGAATATAATCTCTATCTCTTCTCTGCTCTACTCCGCTATAATTAATATCATTTTTTGGACGTTTAGTGATGTTTTGTCTTTTCATGCATTTTTCATTAAAACCAACGATTCTTATAATATATAAACTCTGCCTACATCCTGTTCCACTTTCTATGTAGTCGATGATTCGTTTCATTACATTTTGATTTGCATATTGCACTTCCACACACCCTACCGAAATCCTTTTCCCTCCCCCCTATGATCCAAATTCGCGAAAGGTTGCAGTTTTTGGAAGTAACATAGGTTTGGCCGCCATCTTGAAACACATTTTGAAAGTGCGGGAAACTTGAAAGGTTTGTCCGCCATCTTGTAATTTTTAAACGCATTTCGAAAGTATGGAAAGTTGGCGGAAAACTGAAAGATTTGGCTGCCATCATCAATGCAATTAAATGCTTTACCCTACAGTCAGTACGTAGTGCCATCTTGCATTTCTAAACACATTTTGAAAGTATGAAAAGTTGGCGGAAAACTGAAAGGTTTGGCCGCCATCTTGAATTTAAAAACACATTTCGGAAGTATGGAAAGTTGGCGGAAAACTGAAAGGTTTGATCGCCATCTTGCAATTTTAAACCCATTTCTAAAGTTTTGAATAGATGGCAGAAATTTAAGGATAAATGCGATATGGTGTTTATCTTTCCACCATTTTGGATTGTACCTGCGTTGGAGGACGAATAAAAAACAAGATGGCGGCCGACTTGTGGTGCAGAACTGCCAAACTGCGACTCAACTTCACTTTTCAATACAATGTTCATTTCAGTCTAATTTTAGGATGTTATTTATGATTTTTAACGTAAAAGGACATTTGCGTTGCCAACACTGTCAAGTAAATATTTACGAGAAATCTTAATTTTCCATCTTTTTCTCTCACACACTCTTCTCCTCAAGAAAAATAAAGGTTTAAAAATTATGTGAAAGATGTCATCCAAAAATGCGAAATTCTTCAAAAAAATAAATGTCTGAATTTATACGTTTACCAAACTCACCTCGATCGACCATTTCCCCCTAGACCTACGAACGTTCTCGCCCTATTTCCCCACCCCCTTATATTACGTCATATATATTTTAACCGATTTCCAGTTGTATTTATTCTATTTATTATTCTACTGATTGTATTTTTTTCTCTTCTCATTCTATACCCCTCGAGCATTCATAAAAAAGCCTGTTGTTGTCGTTTTTCTCCCTCCCCCCACAATGTAGTTTGGTTGTAATTTACAATATTTGTACTTTTCCATGTTGAATACTTAACAATAAATTATTCTGAAACATGATTAACAATAAATAATATTCTCTAAACTATTGCTCGGCATTTTCAGCAGGCCTTCCTCGGGACGCGATCTTGAGTCAAGCTTAGTTTTGCTGGGATGACCGATTGTTTTCAGCTTTCCGTAAAGGCAAGATTCAGGGTTTCCTCTAAGACTATGTTTGAGTCTAGCATCTTATTCAATTCAATACCCTACAGTAAGCAAGTAATTGCCATGTGGTAGGAGGGATTTCCTGTAGCAGAGCTATGCTAGCTGGCACTCCTTGTATGGCAACCCAGATGTTGCCTCCAACAACTAAACTTCCTGAAGGTGCAAGTTGTCCTTGGGGAGGTCATTCCATTGTCTAATTACCAGCACAAAGAAGGACCAGAAGTAAGCATTCGTTTTGGCAGGTATTTTGCACTGGATAAGCGTAACTCCGTGTCACCGTTAAGAGGACCATCTTCTGTACATGCATAATTCTCGGATTAATCCACTAATTAGCGTCGATTATCCTGTTGATTGGTGTATTTAATGAGTGTCCCTGATTGTAGCGTTCTAATTGATCACTGCATCGGAACATGTGCAGCGTTTGTTTGTTCCCCTTGTTTATTGAAAAGTTTTCTCAATTTTGTTGTTAACCAGACTTGAGTTCGACCTCGAGCACGGAATTCTAGCCTCCTTCAGTCAAATATTCCAATTAAATGTTGAGTCCACAACGCATTGCCTAATTTGTGCAGGTCGTCTTCTCGTTTAACAGACGACAGATTGTTTTTACTCTTCAGAAGTGACACAACTCAAAACTTTTTAATGTTCAGATAGTATTAAGACACGCAGGGTTGCCAGTTTCTGCAAAGTCAGGCAAGAAAAATGTCAGGAAAAGTCAGGAAAAATAGCCTTTTTTTGCTAGAAAAGTCAGGAAAATTAGCAATTTGGTCAGGAAAAA
>JAQGBX010001216.1:0-26526 GCA_034698745.1 Megaphyllum sjaelandicum | reverse complement strand
TCTTGCATTCGGTAGACTCAGGTTCGATTCCCGGGTCGGCTATCCTCGATTGTGGTTTTTCATGGTTTCCCACAATTCCTCCAGACAAATGCTGAGATAGTTCCTATATTAAATTGGCCATGACCGTCTTCCTATGCTAATCCCATCCCATCCTCCTTGTTAAAAATCCCAAATAACGGGAACATCAATTAAATTGTGAATTTGGGGTCAATTAAATTATATAATGATCCCCCCTGTCACATGGTACTATGTACTGACTGCAGGGTAAAGAATTGAATTGAATTGGTGAACCGTACAGCGAGGTTTTCATCATAATACGTTTTTTGTTTAAAGCTCGTCACACACGGGAAAAGTTGTATCTGGAAATTTGTCAAGTTTGGGAGTGTCCGAAATGTCGAGCGCATATTTACGAGCATTCTACTAACCGTGGCTTTAAAAAAAATTCAAACTGAAAGTAATTAGACTTCATTTATGTTTTTATTATTAATAAATTAAAACGTTTCATTTCTCGTAATCACATTCTAAAAAACTACTTTTTGAACATGCCGTATTTCCAGGTAAAACTTTCCACGTGTGTGACGGCCTTAATGAAACTCGCAATATTACACTATTTAGGCTCTTTCGTACCGTTTCTCGAAAGACGTGTACACCCGAAGTTGTTGCGAGAATTGATTATTTGATATGGAAATATTAACTCGCTTCATGACAATTCGATGATTGGCTACATGCAGTATTCGTTCGTGTAGCCGAGATAGTGCCTTTATCTGCGAGCCAGACAATCCATACTAAAGCTTTTTTCTAATGCGTGGCACGTACGCACACTTGCGTCATGGGCAAATTATAGTTTGGCACGGGTGTAAATGAAAGCTAAGGCATTTTTTTTTTAAAAAGAGCTGTTGTTGAACCGGATAAAGCTTTTTGGACTGGATTCAACGTACCTATTCTACGTGTTCGAAAAAGCGTCATATAAGCGTTATTTGGCCATAAATTGTCATAGTTCATGTTATTTTTGGAGACCCGATTATACAGCTTTTAAGGTCATGGTAATGCATGGGTTTTCAATGTAGAATATGCTTCGCTGATTTGATAAATATTCAACGGTAACAAACAGGGATACTTAACTGCGGTTATGCATCTGTATCTTTTATCAGAACCGAACTCACAACAGACAGAGCTTTATTATAACTGAGCTGCGTTTGAGGCACAGCTAAGTTGTTGAGTTACTGGCAACGAAATCTCTAGGGAGTTAAAAAAAAATACTAGAACAATACAGCTCGAAAATTATAAAATATACATAATAGGTTTGAAAATTTTATAGGTCAAGGAGAATTTTTGCAATTATTATGCATGAGAGTTTAGTATACAATTGTAACATTATTTTGTTTATGTTAATACAGACAGCCACGTACATGAACTTCCTGGAACAGCTCGCGTGTGCGTGGTGATTGCCTGCATTAAGGGGTGTGTGTAGTGATTGCTTGCATTTAGGGGTGTGTGCAGTGATTGCCTGCATTTAGGGGTGTGTGCAGTAGGAAGATTGATCAAACTGCATAAAGATGCCAATATATTTTTCTTTGCTAAATATATAATAATACTTTTTTCGTTTCATTCGCAAAACAATCGATGCAACATGAGCATGTTTCCATTGACGGTTTTTTACAACCAGTTTTTTGTCATTGCAATGTGTAGTGCAATGAAGTGTACTTGATGAGTGACATAGTTTTTACAGTATAGATGCCAAGAAAATTAGGAACTACTTAATTTTGACTGTTTGACATGTAATTACAAAAAACATGGAGGTGTAAGTAACCATCTAGCACTAGACCCATTTTCATTATCATTGGACTCATTTTCGCAGCTCAATGCCACATTGAGCTAGAAATTCATGATAAATTCGAGAGTGATTTTCTTCCTCAATATGACATTGGATAATTGGCACGCTTCGACACGAATTAGTCACGAAACATAAATTATAAATTCGAGTGGTAGCTTTCGTGGACATCTTTAGAATTGCTCGATACAGTAACTACTAGCTTTAAAAATCCATGATCATTTGAAGTAGAGATGGGCTAGCTGAACTTCCGGTGAGGTTTTGAGTTGAAACGAGTTTTTTGGCGTAGAAATGCCGAGTTTGAACAACTATTTCCAAGCTATGAAGCTCGGAATTTCAACAACTTCAAGTCTGAAAAAATCTAGTTCCACTCAAACAACAATTGCCTCTGGCTACTTCATAGCGACTCAATGGTAGAGCAATTATTTGTGAGTCAGTTAATTTCGAGTGTATTTGAAAAGCCGAATGCAGGCTGTGACACCATACGCTTTGCAAGAACAACCATGGTCCACCTTGGTTTCCGATTATGTAATTTTTCTACTCTGGATTTGTTTCTTAGTTCGCAATGGTACGCTCGCTGCGCATTTACCATTGGTGGTAAGATAATGGAGCCCGAAAGCATGTTTCAGGAAAATGGATTTGGCAACTTAGGTTCATTCGCGATCGTGTATCCGTCTCTGTTCGTACGTTGAACTCTTCGCCACCCGCGGCTTGTCTTTATTGGAAGTGGCCAGTCAGTTTTGCATTTGCCACGGAATGTCTAGTCAAACGTCCGCTCCTTTACAGGTAACAGAAATTCCCCGAAACGGTTACGCTAAAGGAAACGTCAGAAAATGGATTCCTCGAAATATTTCTGAAACGGAGCATCGAGCATTACACGATCCTGACTTCATCTCCGACAGGGAAATAATGGCACCTCCATATGGGGAAATTACTTTCAGGTGGGTGTTGGGGAAAAAAAGCCAGCCATTGCAAACTGGCTGGAACTAATAACGTAGCACTTGGCTGAAGATGGAAAGTGAGGTGTTTTCTATCTAAGGCACGTTTCTGCGCCGAGTTTATCTCTGATCAATGGCTGAAATCCTTCAGAATGAACTGAAATTCCGATGCGTCTCTCCCATTGGCTGACGGCGAGAGCATTGGCCTCTGGGTCTCGTCCCACACGCGTGACGTCACAGCCGTTGTTTCTTTCACCGATCTCATTCATAACACGGGCCTGCAGCTAGCTACTATTATAAACACTATTGGTGGTAAAAAAAAGGAAGCCGACGCTCTTTCCGCTTTTCTGAACGAACATCCTGGAACCTGCCGTAACCTCGTTTCAGGATTCCTGGAGCTTCGAGTCGAAAACGTGAGGTCATCTCGGCTTCGAAGGTGAAAGCCGAGTTTTGGATGAGGTCGACGCTATTGGAGGCTGGAGATGACTAAACGCAGTTGTTTGGGCGTTCAACGTAGATTTTTTAGTTGTTGCGAATGTTTTGAAACTATGGAAATCATGCGAGCAGCATTTTCGTTTCTGTACACTCCTATATTGCTCGTAAGATTCATGTTAGAAGTTAATCACTCGGTGTTTTTACCTATATCAGAAGTACTTATAGGCTCGTGAAGAGTAACATCAAAGGATTTAATTTTGAAAGGCTTCAATTCAATCCAATTTTTACCCTACGGTCAGTACATAGTACCATTTGGCAGGTGATGGGGACTAAGCTAAGGCCAGACTAAGCTAGTCTGGTCATGATGGACCCCATCATCATCAAACCAGAAGAGGTTGGGATGGGAAGGCGGTCATGGCCGATTTAATATAAGAACTACCGCATCCTTTGCCTAGAGGAATTGTGGGAAACCATGAAAAACCACAATCAAAGATAGCCGACCCGGGAGAGGCGAGGATGCTAACATATAAGCCTTGCTCGGTCATCTTGCTTCGTCTTTACTTAGAACACAAGTCTCAACTGTTATTGTAATTGAAAGAGTCTGGGTACGTATTGTGTCCAGCACTTACTGTAAGTAAATTGTGTAAAATTATGATCCCCGCTTTCTAAAGTAGGCCACAGGCTAGGATCATTTGTAATACCCTAGGCCAGGTTAAGGTCATCTTTAGGATCTACATGATTTAGGATAAAATTCAGTTTGAATAATGACGCACTTATATTTACTAAAAAAGAAATACTATTTTGATCCGCTTTGCCCAGCTCCCAAACTAGAGCCTCGTCAGCTTCCCATTTTTGGGGCCGTGGATAAAATATGGTACTAATATTATTAACTGTGAGTATTGCCTCATAAATTATAAACAGACATCAATCGTGCTATTTAACAAAGCAGATGGAGTTGCGGGAAAATTCCGCTTGTTGTCTTTTTATTTGTATGTTTGTGGATTTTTAACGTTGGCTTATGTCTGCTTCGAGGCTGAACACCAACGCCAGGGTATGTGACAGCGTCACCTACTTGGGAAGTTCGCCTACGAAGGGTGACTTCCATCCCCAAGAGGGATCTTTAACGTGAAAAAATCAAACGGGATCTCGGTTTAAACTCTCATCCGAAAGAGCCGCCACTCAGAGAATTTTGCACATCCTCAAAAGTTTGGAAAAAATGAACCAGAATTAATACTACAAAAATCAGTATTTGATAGTATTATCAGTAATACCTGCATATACTTTATGCAGTTAAAAAGCTTCGAATTCCAGCTTATCGCAAGTTGAATTGATCAACAGTTTGGGATGAAACTCTCTAGTCGTCCCCAAGCAGGGGCAAAGTAAAGCCAAATAAACTTTCACGCCCTTTTCTGTTAATTATATGCAACCTAATTTATCGGCCTAACCATAAATGTGCTCACTTGATGGCGTTTATAGGCAAATATGTCAATGTATTGCAAATGACATATAAAGGGGAAAAAATCGATCATCCCAAGCGCTGAGTTGTTGCACTCGTCGATGTATGCAATTCTAACTCTTTATTGATTTCTGGCTATTGCACACATCAGCAAAATAAATAGACGAGTGTTCTTTTTAATTAGGTAAATTGCAATGTACCCACTCTGCATTCTTCATTCCGAGAAGCCGATTCTGACGGGTAGCGCTAGCAGTGTACCATCGTCAGATACTAGGTGGACACCGGTTAATTCTGTTAAATGTATTAAATATTTGATGATTGCCATTCGTGATAATGTGGCGGATGCTCTCCCAAAATGAATGGTGTATTAAATAATTTCCTAATTACGATGCCAGGTTTCAATACATTTATACACTGGGGTGCAGCCGCGTAACCAATTTTTTGTAAGCTGCTCATTAGCTTGCCGCTTTACTTCCAATTAATCTAAAACCCACCAAACGTGTTTTTTTGGTGGGTCTAGTCCACTTCCGTATGCTAATGCGGTTTGCACAATTTGGTAAAAACAATGCCCATTTGTCCCGTTGGAGACGGTTGTGCAATATCAGCTTGACTCGCACCCGAGGAAATCGTGCCAACCTGTATTAATCAATCTGTGTACCAGTAGCCTATAAATGAACCGAAATGTGTGCAGAGTGCATCCTCGCGTACCTAAATTTACGCATTTCATGAAGGGATTGGAAAATTGTATCATGCATCATCAGGTGAGGATTTATTCGTATAGTACTGAAAGGGATACTCGGAAGCTTTGTGAATTGCACTTTGGTAGTCGTATGCAAAAGGAATGCATTGATTGGTTTAAAAACACCGATGACCGTGAAGGAGATTTTTAAACCAATGAGCGTGTCGATTTTGCACACGTGGATTCTCGACTTCCGAAGTACGATTCGCAAAACCTGTGCCTGAATATATCCCTAATATCAATGTAAACGTTTAAGGAAACTTGAAATTCATGATTTTGTTACCAAACTAGTTAGCCTTAACACGTGTAGTACATGTACTAGCTTCATATGCTGTACATGTACATTACACTGTACTTTTCTTACCACAGTGGCGTGGTGTTTTGCTTTTTCTTATCCTATTTTCCAACTGACAACTGGCAATTGACATAACAGTAAATGTCGTGTTAACATCGGATGCTATGATTTACATGTATATAGCGGTTTCTAATCCATCGTTACTTGTAATTATAGGAGTTTCTCATCGATTGAATTTACTGTTTGCTACTTGGTAGCAAATTAGGCCGAAAATACCTCCATTTTTTCGCACTGCGGACAAACTATAATTTTTTTTTATTATTATTTTTTCAGAAAAAACTTTATAGTCAGCAAAAGCAATTACTATCCCAGTTTCGTAAATTCATCAAAAATTCTTTCACCGAATCAGCACGAACGTTAGAATTCCTTTTGTGAAAGATGTTGAACCGAGATACTGCATTGCCAAAAGCGTATTTATTTTACCGATAACAGGCTTGTAAAGATTTCTGCAATTAGGGATGGATCCAAAAAAAAACCGACTTGCTATATACAGCATATCCGAGCAATGCATGCGGTGATTTATTGATAAATTGCAATACCGAAACGAAACCATAATATTTCATTTATCCAATTTTGATTACACAATCTGTCGACCATCGCAATGACAACCGCTTTCGTCAAAAGTGAAAAGGAAGACGAAGCTCCTGCAATGTTTCAATGCAAACTTTCATCAGTCAAATTGTTCTGGCCTTTATGAAAGCCTGAACACCACGATATACTGCTGTACCCTGCGCAGTTTTCAAAGGTTAGCTTTCAGTCACAGAAGTGCACTTTCATGATCTCGGAGCCAGTTTTAGGCAATGAAGACCTAGGATGGATCAATTCGTGGAGATGTTTTGTCTAGATAAAATGGTATTCACAAAACCGGTAGGCCTAGTTTAGCCGCGTTAACGATGTTCATTGGCTACCCAGGAGACTAATATGTGTAGAATATATTACACGAGAGCTAATCTGCGCTAAACAACATTCTGACCTTTTGACTTTAAATGTCACCATTACTATCAGGTTGAGAATTGAGGCGAAATTCAGTTTGGCATTCATGTACTTATGCTTATTGGACTAATGCTTAGACTGAGTATACATGTATTATGTACAGTTTACTGTATAGACGTAGTATAAACGGAATTAAAATTTAAAATTACATACTAAAAGTTATTTACATAAGATTTTCTAACGCGAAGGATTAATCTTGCTATAAAGACAAGACTTCGGGTTTAGGAGGGCCCACGCCACATTTGTGTGCCTGCATATTCGTACAAATTCGCAAAATATTTACTTTTTGATACATAAATATATCCTCAGCAAAACGCAGAGTTGAATATGAAAGCAAAACCTCTTTTATTATTTATTATTTTCTATTCTATTCTTTACCTTACAGTCGATTAAACGCCGTAAAATACCGGCGATATACGGCCATCCCTCCTACAAGTGCACCCATTTGCAAACTTGGCTGATGTGCAATTTCGTGTCAACCATTCCATTCACAGAAACAATTGACAGATCAGTTGACATGTTTGTTACCGTGCAGTCGGTACATAGTACCATTTGGCATGGGGGATCATTATGCCAATTAAGTCAGAATAAGCAGTCTGGTCATGATGTTCCCCTACATCATAATTGAGTTCTATTTCCTGTATTTGGGACCTTAACGACTAGGATGGGAAAGGAAGACAATCATGGCCGATTAAATTCATATAAGAACTATCTCATCATTTGCCTGGAGGGATTTTTGGAAACCATGACAAATAACAATCAAGGATAGCCGACACTGGAATCGAACCTGTATCTTTTAATTATTGTTATAATCGAAAATCACCGTAGATTCATTTATTTGAAAATCTGAAGAATCCTTTGAGAATCCATTTAAATTAGCCCACTTGAAAATTGATTTACTTTCCTGTAATGCCGCGATACCCCAAATCTTAACTGACACATTGATCGATGATGCGGTCATGATAACCATTATAGAATCAAATCTATTGATTTCCCCGGCCTAAATGGCGCAAAGAAGTCAAAATGGGGAATTTTTGAATCGCGTAGAAATGTAAATAGGGTATTGTAAAAATCATAATAGTGTTTCTAAGTCTTTAAAATTCTTTCAATGGTCTTTCCAAATGGGAAAATACGTGGGCGATTAAGGAAATGCTTTAAAAATGTTTTCAAATTGCCTAAATGGCCATGGCATGACCAAATGTCATCAATCATTGACCAGATGTCGACGCAACCAACTGTAGCGTTAAATCGTCTGCGTACTGAATTACGCCATGAACACAAAAGGATGATAAAATGGACGCTAGATCATACAGTTCGCGTTGCATGCATGGTATCGTTTATTTGATATTAAAAGTCTTAAGGGGTAGCGACCATGAACTTATTTTATCTAGTTGTGCAGGCAGTGTGTGCATCGATATCTTATTTGGTTTGATGGTGATAAAATGTAGGCAAGAATTGATGAGTCGATTCAGTGGAAGAAAAACCACCAATCAGTGCCGTGCCCAGGTAGGAAATTATGGTGGGAGAAAATCACCTTTATGGTGATTTTTTTTCCGCCCCCTGGATTGCTTTTTGACTGTCCGTGATCTTCCCCCATCAATCCCCCCGCCCCCGTTATGCACGCTACTGCCACCAATTATACAACAGCGCGTGAGATGCTATATATTTCCAAAGATGTTGCAAAAAAGTAAAAAATGACAGCCATCTTAGGAGGTTGAACGTGTAGTCAAATTTCATGCGCTGATCGTTAATGCTGGTACATGTACATACAGTATACAATTATTTAAATTAGCAAAATCGAATCGATAGAGATAACGCAATTAACGTAATTATTTAAAATAGTAGCCGATATTATTTTAGGGATGAGTAAAATTCTATTCCATGGTCCGCTATAATTCACCGTCCCTTAGTATATACCACGTAGCCTACATGTAGAACACAGCAAGTGGAAACAAGCGTGAACTTGCTGTCGAGGCTCTGAAATAGGAGCAAGTTCTGGAAACTCCAGCGTGCAACATGCTGGAATCGATTGTTGATTCCCAGCAGACACCTGTACGTTGTTTGGATGATACAGACGTAAAGTTTAGCGGAATAAAAAAAAATTACTTCAACGCTCCTCCCACGCAACTCCTCTTCCCTCAGGAGCGCCCCCTTTACGCATCAAAGTCTAATTTGCATTCGTTCGCCTAATACATGCATGGTTTGCAATTATAATGCTTCCCATATGGCGTCGTCCGGAATTTTCAGCGTGAAAGGATAGGCACATCCCTTTATGTGTGCGCGTGTATTGTACGCAATTTGTAAACCCACCTGTGTGTTATTACAAGGATGCGAAACACAATCGTTGCGATGCATTTTTAATCATATTTCCCATCCTCGGCTCGACTTCTTACGTTAGACGCTGAAATGAAGAATACGAGGAAAGCTAATCTACTTAATTGACTCCTCGCGTTGCCAACTAGGATTACTAAATCCGTACATATAGCCGTAACTCTTTACCGAATTGGATTTAACAATTGAAAAGGCCGGCTGGTCAAAAATCAGAGTGGCCAAGCAGAAATTCAATGGCTGCGTATAGGTCTTTGATTATTAAATTAGCATTTGGTCGCATCGCCCAGTGCTTTATGATTATTTTTCATGAATGCCGTTTAATGATGGTCGGTTATTGAACCAGTTTTAATGAATTGTCGCAGCTGATCGTAATGTTTTCAACAGAAACTGAAAACATGCATTGACGTATAGAAAAACCTACCGGTTATTTAAAATTATTAAAGACCGAGCGCGCATTTCGAAATAAATGGGATAATTAACTGTCGATATTAGATCGCATGAAAAAGGGTTGAACATTTTTTTGTCTTTTCAATATACAGTATACATTTACATGTACATTATATGGGAATGAAAATAACTAAAATTGACAACATTGGGTTCACGTACGTGCTAAGGATAGTTTCGTTTTGCAAGCAATAGAGCGTAATAATATACCATCGTGCCCTTTCTGCCTATAGTATTGTTTCAAAAAAAGATCTTCAAAAACTTTTTTTTTTTTATACTCAAAACTTTCATGGAATTCGAATGTTCTGTAAGGTGATGCTGATAGTATTAAAGACTTGGATCTGTCGATATGAATCGATATAATGTTGCCATTTTTTAATTGACCGCCATGTTATCGAATGAGGTTAATATGTTGATCTTAATTTAGCCAATACTTACATAAAAATGCAGTAATTTAAATTCATAATCTCATTTGTTTAGGAAGGCTATATTGTAAATATAGTTGTTTTATTATATTATTCTGCGTACAGTATTGCTTTTAAAATTTAATTTAGTGCAAATTCATAGGTATTTTCAGAATTATACTTAAATAATGTTTAAAAAAATAAGTATCCACGATCCACGGACCCAGCACGCTCCCACTGCTCTCCTCTGCTACATGCTTAGTCGTGATATTTGTGAAATAATAACCGGGTGTAGTGGTACGAATCTTACAGTGATTAGCGATGGCAAATGGAATGGCCATTTTGCAGGAACCTGCATCATTGAAGTAAATAACATAATAATAATTGAAAACATAGAGTTGGTGTACTCGCCCAGAGGCTATCTCCGAATCGCACGTTGAAGCATTGAAGTTACATGTGCAAAAGAAATGCATTAATTGTTTAAAAAAATAATCATAACCTAAAGTAAACTTTTTAAACCCATTTGAATTTGCACATAGGACGTACATCACGACTACCAAAGTGCAATTCGCAAAACCCTGCTATTCATATTAACGGTAGAGTATTGAGAAACCGATTCTTTGTAAGTTTATTGGTACGGGTGTGCTTTCCTATTTCGCATTTTTTGTTCTGTAATCTTGTCCTTGTCCGCTAAGCTTTTTTCTGTTTTGCAATTATTTTTAACCAGATTAACACATCCATTGCCTTCACGGATTCTTGTTGTTCGTTTAAATGTATTGTATTACTCCGCACGATTCAATGTTATTACTTTAACTAATTTAATGACCCGTTGTAACAAAACTTACCCTACAATCATAAATCTAGCACACACTGTTTATTGTAGATTGCACTTGTTGAATTGTGCGCATTCTTACCTTTATTCCTATATACCGTTGTCATGCTCAATCAAATCTTTACCTGAAAAATCTTACTCAATTGTACATGTATATCAACGCAGCCATACTTACAGGATGCATTTGCTATCACAATCAACTATAGTTATACTGTTAAACGACTTTATGAAGTAAATAGGATGATGCATTTGATTAATTCGTTATAACAAACAAGCAAAAATCTGGTGAATCGAAAGAGCGATGAATATTCGTGTTTTTTCGCATTATGTTTCCATTCGCTAACATTTTCTAATTCAAATGAGCTAAAACGTTATTATTCCACCAGTACAAATTACAATTCTCCTTTTGGGCTCAAAATAGTATATCGACAAACATTTAATACTGTATTATCAATTTTGATTGTGGTACAAACTGTACATATCTGTTATTACTGCGTTAATGGATCAGGTGGCATAATTTTAAAATTTCATAATTGTCATCATAGAGTTGGGGATGAAAGTCGGAAACACTTTGATAAGATCAGAATGGGCCTCAAGTAAGCCAATTAAGAACTCGATTTCAACTCAGTTATCTTACGGCGCGGCGGTCAGCGACAACAAATGAAATGGCCATTTTGCGGTAACACGGATCACCGAAGAAACAAAAATAATTAATTGCTATAGAAGAGCTGCCAATACGTAGCAAGGATCAAGCAATTCTTGTACATTTCGCGTGAAGTATACATCCATGTATATATGCTACATATGTCGTTCATGGTAGTTATCTCTTGACTAAATAAGCCGCCGTAACATAACTGGCGTGGAAAAACCCTAATCTGGTTTGTCAATACTGCTATCATTACTTGCGCCAGGAAATGTACGTGCCATGGACCGTAAGCCGATGCAAATTCTCTGGGCTATCAACTAACGTTTGCGTGCCATTTCACTTTTTTGTAATTTAGTCCAATATAAAGGCATGGATATACATGAACTTGGCGCATTCAGCGTGTTTTCTGGCTGAAATTGGTTTTTGGCTTTATGCGCTTTACGTAGGCAGGTTACACTATGGCATAATGCCTTCGTATATACGAATCATTATCCAGGTTGGCATTTGCAATGAACTGACCAGAGCGTGGGATTCGTGAGAAAAAAGAAGTAAAACTTCATGACCGCTGCTTTTGTCGTGAAAGCATGAGCTAGTTCACGGCTGTTTAGGCCATAAAATCCATTAAATCTAGTCTTATTGACCCAGTTACCATGTATTCACTCGTTAAATCTCTCTCGATATTACAAATTTCCGGTTTCAGATTTCGTAAAATTTCTAAAATCTACTCTAGCGTACTCATATTTATGAATGCCCTAATAATGTGATACGCAATAGTCTCAGGTCTTTAGGGATGTTTGGCTATGATGACTTTGATTTGATCCTGCAATATACTTGCTGTGTGCCACCTTGTCCAGATACAGTTCAATCGGTTATTTATTCTGTTTTGTATAACATGCACATCTTAAAATACTCGTTTGTTAATTCGATTTTATACCGCATTACATCGAGTGAGAAAGTACCTATTGAATTATCTAATCAACAGCAGACATAATTGAACTGGTATATGTATTGCAAGTTGAATGAAAATGGACAGAAACAATTATTTCCTGGTGTGCGTGTTCTCCAATATGATAATTAGTTGGTTGTTCGTTTTCACTTTAATGCTCGTTGTTTGCCTCCTTGAATTCCTTTTCCCTTCGTTTCTTTTTTACTTTTTCTGATTACTCTTGATTATTTGCACGCTGCCGTCTAGTGTTGGTCGCCTCATCCTCCTCTCGTGTTTGGTTATGTCCAAGTATACGCCACTGGTAAGCTCGGATCCATATTGAACTTCAATTAACATTGTCCTTCATGAATTACGCTTTTTACCATCTTTCACACACTTTTCGCACGGAGATTTGCTGAGATTTTGCGACTTCCTTCGAAGGACACTTGCATGATGCTCCCTGTAAGCAGAGAATGCATGCCTTTATGATGACCCACCATGAACATAGCTTTATTTGGTAGGTCAGTTGACTTTGAAACTATGCCCACAATAAACGAGTGAAAACAGTTACTGTCATAATCGTATATACAGTATGTTGCAAGGAAGAAAGTGTCCATTGGATTATCTGTTTTCTTCGATTTAGACGAGGGCGATTGCCAATTTGAATGCAACGCGGACCAACATTTGGCGACTGAGAATCATTTTGCTGTTAGATGATTGTACCTAACACTCGTGACGTCATCAGTAGCGTGCAGATCAAATGACTGATACTGTAGATAAATGATAGAGTGACCGACCCTCATAGACGCCACCCGCGCTTGATGTACAAAATGATTGCTGGTGGCCAAATGGTCATGGTCTGCTCATTGATACCGTTTAAAATGCCTAATATGTGTCAGTCATGAAACAATTGATTTTACCCAGGCGTCAAGTACTTTTATTGTCAAATGTACTGTATGTATTTACACTGCAATTGTTGACAAAACGCGTGAGTTTGTATTTGACGAATTTGGTGAAAACGTCAAACTTTTGACAAACCTTTCGCGTTATTGTTTAGACGAAAGCACCTTTTGTCCAGTTGTCTAGAATAGATGAACTTTTTGCAAAAAGATCGCAAAGTCTATACACAGTACATGCAGTTTGGTCATTTTAATAATCTACGCGGACCTTTAGAAAGGGAAATAGCTTCCTGGGACTATTTAGGTTAAGGGAACAGTAAACCGATAATATGTATTCACCAAATTTCGTATTTCGAAACTAATGGAAAAGTAACGTGAGACAAGTGCGGATTGACGTAAACAGGGAAATGTGTGGGATTCCAGCGTGATAGTATACATGTATCATGTGCTGATGGGCAGTGCAGGAGACATGTCCGCAGCTGTAGGTGGCGCATCTATCAATTCTAAATACTGTGTTCACTACAGGATATGCGCCTGAATCAATGTGCTTTATATGCCACTCAAAATATACATGTATCAACTTCATGTGAATTTGCGTGAGAAGCTCAACTTGCTTCTTTTATTAAAATATTTTTCTTAATTATAAAACGACATCAGTTGCAAGCTTGTTTTATCAAACAGTATAAATTTGATTAAAAACGTGTTTTGTGCGCGTTTTGTGTAAACTCTCGATCATCTTGTTGGATGTTAAAAATGGGTGCAATTTCCATTGAGTGGCAAACAATGCCATCATCCGAGTGTATGTTGCAGCAGACGTTTAAGGGGCAACATTCATTCGTCCATCAACGGATAACCCTCTCGCTAAGGATGCAGCTTCTAATATAATCGAAAAGTATGACATATTTGTGTCACAGAACTTTCAGTATTTTCCAACATCTCATAGTGTTTCGATCAGACAAAATCGTAACTTATACGTTTACGCTGTATATAGTATAATCTGTATAAAAAGAAAAATATGCTGTATTACAGTACATGTGCAGTAGATGCACCTTTCAAATGCATAGGGTAATGGGGTACGAGAATATCTACTTTTTTACTGTAGCATGTCTACGATCTTACCAGTTCGAACCAAAATCAAGTTTAATGGCTCGTCGTTTTCATTCTTGGTTTGATTATGACAGCATGTCGTTATACAGATACATATATAGCAAAATGGTCCCATTACCAATGGCGTCGTTGTTAATCAGCATAGTGATTAAATTAACCAAAATCAAACACTTTTTGTTTAAAGTGTCAGTTTTCAAATTTCTCATATTATTACTATATTCACACACTCTTAGTTCAATTTTCTTATAATCCCTAAAATTTAAAGATTCGAAACCGCATTATTCAGATATTACCAATGCTGGCAGTCTTCAACTACCGTTCTATTATTCTGTTACGAATAAGAAAATGGAATATTCCGTAAAATAAGCATAAAAGTTGATTAATGCGTTTTAGTTATCATCATATCTCCGAATGCGAAGAAAGCATCCTTGTCAGATATTCCGGTGTTACGTTACATCGGCTGGCACTCCGCAAATATTCTCGAGAAATACATGGTCATGGTAACTTAATCTCTTTAACGAATGCAAATACAAGTCCATTAAAGCGATTGAAAGAAGTATTGCACTGAGAATAATGTTTTGTTCCTTAGATTTCCATAATCAATTGTCGCGCGCCTAAATATGAATGCTGCAAAATCCGGCAAAGCCTCATCCTAAGACACTAGCTCCACAACAACCAAAAAATGTTTTATTCAAAGATTTTATTCTGTGCGGGCATCGTGCGCGAAAAATAAAGATGACGTCATCACCATCATTGCCGAAATATCTCTATAACGAGGGATAATAACGTAGCATACACTTATAATTTAGGCCCGGTATGGCAGTCTCATTAACATTCCAATAGGCCATTTAACATAGCGTTAATTGGTTTAGAATTAAGCAATACGAGTGCGATAATAATAAACCACATTTATCTTTTAAAAAGTTCAATAGGCAAGTTGTAACATAGCAGATGGTGCTTGGATCAATGTTTGTCGTCGTTCAGCAAATGAAAGGAAGAAACAATCTTAAATATTTTCGTTCAGGGAGGTTTTTCTTGGCTTTAATTCCTGCAAGTGTGCCAGCCGATGACATCAGCCGTGTCGTAAATTAGGCAGCATTGTCGTGCATTTAGTGGTCTATTTTTGCTGGTATAAACACATCGAGGGACAATAGAAAATACAGAAGTCATAAACCACAGCCGTATAAGGCCGTTTTGAACGATTTCCAAAAAGTCTGAAATTGCTGTAGAGTTGCACAATTCGGTCCATATATCATTTGCTCCGCAATGTAGGGCACCCACGTGTCCCATCGATATCATTTTTATTATTCGAGTGTACTGTGTAGGCTATACACTCTCTGAAAGTGGGGAACATCCTCCGTCGGCTGCATGGCTCTTCATCCGCGCACGCATTGCAGCATTTCGTTCCATCATTAGTAAGCAAGTATGACGTCATAAGCAACGTCGGAGAATCGTTCTTCCAGAGCCACCGGTTCATAATCTCTATCCTGAGTAATTGTTTTGCTTAGCTGCACGACGCAATAGGCTTCAGTTTTAAAGGGAAAGTATGGCGCGAATCCTCCGGTGCTCGCATCTTCCGAGCTAACTATAGCACCTACAGTATTATCACTGTTTATCGATCATTGCATCCTGTGCGCCTACCGTGGCTCTTATTATTTCTTTCTCAGACTTGTCGATTTTTTATGGACTTTTCGCGCAAAAGTGCGTGCCTTTCTGAGGTGCACAATGGTTGTTTTTCTTGCGCTTTTTTGAGCGTCATGCGCCAAAGAACTGGCATTTGTCCAAGTCTTCTTATAACAGTTAGTCGAATTGGTACCACTTTTTTTAAACAAATAAATGTGACCGTAGTGCACTCAATATACAGTATAATATTCAACTCAGTGGAAGCACCCTGCAGCCCCTCTTAATTTTGCGCCGAAGCTTTGAAATTACCTACGTTTTGTTTCTTCGCGTTTGCTTTCTACATCATGTTTTGTAAATTTTAATTATTTACGACTTTGCTTCACTAAGGTTTAGGTAAATTATACACGATACTGTCTGCAATTGCGTTGAGTATCGTTTTAGTTTTCGTTTGTCAGATCTCGCCTAAACCTTTGACCATTGTTGAATGTATTAATTAATTTACATTTAAAAGACCTCGCATCTTTACGGCGCGAGCTCTTTCGTAGTGGTTTAATTAAAGTGTTGTCCCGGCCTTGTGTGTATCTGTGTATTTGTATTCGTTGAAATACAGTTGCAGACTTATTTCGAAATGAAGATCTGTTGGAAATTCCGAAAAATATTCATTAAAAATTATTGACTGTGTACGTCTGACGTGGGCGGGAACTTGGATCAAACGCGAGATGGAAAAAACATTTCAGTGACCACATTGAACAAATAACTGCATAAAAAGTATGACATGTTGCGTTATTAAATCGCCATATCTGATTTGGACCACACTGAGAAAAATATTATCTAGAGCTACAATTATTTTACGTCGTCCTCGTATGATCCTATCATAGTTCCACGTATAAATTCAATTTTAGGACTGTTTACCACGTGAAGGTTGGGGGTAATTAACATATAAGACACCCTGTATTATTTCCATGTTTTTTCCCATTCGTTAATTGCATCATTTGCATGCACGCGTTGGGGAATTTCAACGCAGTCCGTTTTATTGCTAGCCGGATGATTAAAATTTGTGGCTTTTTTTTTTACGACGGAACTCAAAAATAATAAACGTTTTCAGAATTGATTTAAATATTCTACTCGTCCAAATAGCAATTAAGGAACATAATTTAATGAGCAGGAAGGGAATTGCAAAAGCCCTTGAGTTCAGCCTCACATGTTGCACAATGAATGCATAAAGGTTGGGCATAATCTTCATTTTCACCGAATATTTCCAGATGGATATTTTGAAAGTTTAAGTAATCCCTCAAAGACTAATGGATTGTTAATCTTCCCAGGATTTAGACAGCATTCATTTTTCTGAAACCATATGAGAGCATTATGTGTTTTCCAATGATATTCTGCGCGTGTATTTTGTTACGAACTCCCTAGCGCTTTTAAAAGTATTACCATTGCAGCTGCGAATTTGCAGACTCGTTGTTTTGCGTTGCAAACAGCTAGCTTAATATACTGTATGATAAAAGTATGAAAGCCTAATGCGTTTTCTCTTCCTTTGCCAATTAGGGTTCAGCCGATTCCAATTATAGTCAACCGTCGTCCGACCTGTCGCTAGATGAGGAGCGAGAGGCGCTGCGGAGAGAGACTGAGAGACAAGCCCTAGCCCAGTTAGAAAAATCAAGGGTAAGCCAAATTCGTCTGTCGCGCAGATTTTTGGTAGACTGTGAGCCATACATAGTCTTCCACCGTAATTTGAGATACATCCGATCCACAATCTGACGTCCTCTCGTTTTCATTTTAGAGTAAAGCGGTGGCTTTTGCCGTTCGAACGAATGTTAGTTATGATGGTACCTTGGATGATGACAGTCCCGTGCATGGCAGCGCCATCTCTTTTGGCATTAAAGATTTTTTACACATTAAAGAGGTTACTCGCATCATCGACGAATCAGAATTTTGTGAAATTAATGTCTCACGAGAAACAGTATTAGCATATATTGCGTTATCGTTCTAGAAATATAACAATGACTGGTGGATTGGAAGGTTGGTCAAAGAAGGATGCGACGTAGGGTTCATCCCTAGTCCGGTCAAATTAGAAACGTTGCGATTACAGCAGACGCAGCAGAGAGGAGCCAAACTTTATTCGAAGCAAGTGATTTACATCTGATTGTTTGCTTAGTATAAACAAAATTCGTTCAATTTACACTGTTTAACGTTGAAATTATTCGGCAGCAAACAGATGTCATCTCCCAATTTGACTCTTTATGATCAACCCAACTCCAAACCTACATCACGCGGGTCAACTCCTCCTACACCCGGTAAGTTAAAATACAGTAATTGGATTTTCCACTATGATTCTACTGTCTTTCATCATTTCATTCTGATTTCCATCAGGTGTGGATGTGGACCAGAATGGGCTGGACAGTAATGTCGGCGAGGATAGTGATAGTTTAGGAAATTCGAGAGGAAAAGGAAGTATCACCACACCGCCAGCAAAAGAAAAAAGAAAGCCTTTTTTCAAGAAGGTAAAAAAAACAGTTATGAAAAACTTAACAATTCAGCAGAATGTTCTGTCAGACATGCGTCTCGACCTCCCTGTACTGTGTAAAAGGAACATAATTCATTATGTTGGCGGAGATTACTTGGAAGTTCATTCTTTTAATCGATGAAAAAGCAAGGTTTTATCGATCAGGTATCTTGTCTAGTTATGACTAAACTTTCCAAAAAAAATTATAATTATACACCTCAAAGCTTTTATGATGTTTTTGTGAATTCATGTCGACAAGTGTAACAATTGTAAAAGTGTAGGGTAGTGAAGAAAGGAGTTTTACAATCAATTGACCTTATGCTGATTTCGTCAGTATGCCATTATCACGTGACATTTCAAGTGATGCAGGCTCATACCGTTACGTAACTCTTCATAAGGTTCATTCCAGGCTAGAGCTGTATGTTGCCCTCATCAGTTTTTAAGGATAGAAATTAGCCTGGCTCAGCACGCGCTTGGCCTTGTTCCGACGTCATTATTTCGAACGGCCACGAGGCCCCAGTTTAATTCATTTATCATCTTTGTAATTAATAGTAATCTGTAAATAAAGTGTAATTATATGGTTCACAATTCGCCGCCTGTTTCAACATCTTCAACAACGCTAAAATCTCATTAGGATTCGCAATAATTGGGCATTCTAGGGCCTCGTATATATCCAAAGTCATGCTGATAGGCATTGTTTTTCTATTTCGTTTTGATTGTAGCAATCGGAGAACATTCCTCCGTATGATGTAGTGCCTTCAATGCGACCCGTGGTTCTAGTCGGTCCGTCACTAAAGGGTTATGAGGTCACCGATATGATGCAAAAAGCCATCTTTGACTATTTGAAGCATAGGTTTGAAGGGAGGTAAGAAGGCTTCCTTGCCACACTACGTTTGTATAATCATAATCTTGATAACGATTTTATAAAGCACTGTATATTAAAATTTCAGCAAACTCATTTGCTGTTGCCATTTACTGCATTGATATTAATTGAATTTGTTTTTTCCTATTTCTGATGTTGGCCCAGAGTCATCATCACACGGGTTAGTGCGGACATATCACTGGCAAAACGGTCGCTGTTGAATAACCCGCACAAAAGAGCCATCATGGAACGTTCTAATAGCCGCTCGTCTTGCATAGGTAATAAGCGAATAAGCGAAATACTTTAATCTTAACAGTCGGTTATGTATCATTATTTGAGAATGCAGTTACAGAATAGTTTTTAAGAGGGTGTTTTGGTGTAATAAAGAAGTTTTCTCTATTTTTAGCTGAAGTCCAAGCCGAAATTGAGCGCATTTTTGAATTGGCTCGCACTCTCCAGCTGGTTGTCCTCGATTGTGATACGATCAATCATCCGTCTCAATTGGCTAAAACGTCATTAGCACCTATTATTGTTTACCTAAAAATTTCTTCAGCCAAAGTAGGTCCTTAAAATCATAGAAATTTCTGTTAATATTGTCATGCTCTTAAGTTCATTAACACGTTCTTATAATTTTGTTCAGGTACTTCAAAGGCTCATTAAATCTCGGGGCAAATCACAAAGCAGAAATCTCAGCGTCCAAATGGTAGCTGCTGAAAAATTGGCCCAGTGTCCTCCGGTTAGTAAAATTTGAACAAAAACATCAGTAAGAATAATATTACCATTCACTGAAAATTTATTTGTTTTATATCATGCAATTGTCAATGAAGATACACTGCATGATTATAGCTATAAGTAAGGCAATTCTAATGCAAGTAGACGTTTTGATAATTTTAAAATCTGAAAACGTACTTCAAAGTAGATTGAGGAATTACATCCTTTTTTAAAGATGGTTTTGGGAAACTAGAGAACCCACCAAAAATGCATGTTGTGAAGAATTCAGAAATCATCTTTTCATCATGTCTTTTGCTGATTTCAGGAAATGTTTGATGTAATTTTGGATGAAAATCAACTGGAAGATGCTTGCGAGCACATGGCCGAGTATTTGGAAGCTTACTGGCGTGCGACCCACCCTCCCGAACGTACCCCTCCTCCTGCCATCCAGCGACCCATCCCTTCGCCTCACTCTTCTCCACGCATGGATCGCAGCGCCCTCCTCCGCACCCACTCAACTCCACCTGGATACCACAGCCACGGACGAACGCACGCGGAACGCCGGCCGCAGCAACACCACCGCAACTACGAGCGCCACGAAGAGATCTTGACTGAACAGGATGCTCCCTCTGATCACCTGCAAGATAGCCGAGACACCCCGTCACACCTGCACGGACAATCACAGACTCACTATTATGGCGGCAGCAGCCGTGATCGCAACGTGGACTGTTACACAGAACGCGACTATGAGCTGAGAGACGGGCTTACGTACCACTCTGAGAAAGAACGAGGCGGGGACCCCCGCCACGATGCCCATCCATCTCATGGCCAGCCGGACGTAGATTATCACTCGCCGCACAGAGATGCCAAATACCCACAACACCAAAGGGCGGTGAACGCCGTTTAAAATTGCGCTTTACAATTGTTGAGGCTTCGTTTCTTTTGTTCAGCTCGTACGCTGCGCTCGATTGCAGTTCGCTGAGACGAGAGGACAGTCGTACCGGAATTCCGGAGTGGCAAGCTTTGCTCAAATTTGGATATTACCGACAGGATTTTGTTCTTGGAAGTAGCACGATCATTGGGAGAAGAAGCTCGTTTGCCATTGAAGTTATTGCACCTGTTTGGGAGTCTTACAGTAACTCGAATGCTTTGGCTTTTGATAGAACCACATGCTCTTTATTCGAGTTCAGTATTGGCATTTTAGAAGAGGCATTTTTACCATTCTGGAGCATCGTGAATTTTAGAAGACATTCATCATTTTAAGAGAAATGACTTCTGGAATTTTCAGCATTTTAATCCCTTTGGAAGAAATGCTTTGACTTTTAATGAGAGAATCGCGACACTTGGTAATTCTGACGGTGCTAGACTCCACTTAACTGAAGAATCGTGACGTGGGAATAGGTTCGGGTCCATCTCATTCCTCATTTACCCGCACCCGAACGAACCGTTCGGAAAGTCATCGTGCCAATTACCAGCAGTAACGATTGGCACCATGGGTCACTCACGCGATTTCTCACCACTCTTCTAACGTTTGCTTTTCTTGAATTTTTGGTCGCAGCGCTTGAACAAGAATAGATGGAAACGCAGTTATTTATTTGCCCTGAGATGACAATCAGGTGTTATGATAACTGCAATTAAAAAATGGTCTCTGTATCCACGAATGCTCAGCCACTAGATAGATTTTTGTGCAAGATAAGTAACCTTTTCTAAGTGATTAGTACCAGCTCAGCGCGGGTCCTGCAGCTTATGGAAGAGATATTTTCTTCCACCAAATCGTCCACCCCGTTTTTACTGCAGTTTTATAATGACTGTAACTTGTTTACGTATCTCTACATTCAGGTTAATGCTATTCTTCAGTTTTCCAAATCATAGTATATAGTGTATTAAGTAGTAAATCCTAAATACAAATGTTATCATATACCTCATTTCTTCTTTTCAATACGAAAATAGCACTTTTTCTTAGGCCAATGTTACCGTACACTCAATTCGTATAATGATTGCACGTAAAATTAACAAGATTCAAATATGCTTGCAAAAGAACTTAATAAGGTATGCAGTTTACAATTTTTATAAAACTGATTTGAAAACGAGGCCTCTTACATGAATTCTGTTCTAACGAAGAAGTAATTTCAGCACCTGCCTACTAGCATTTGGGTATTTTGGTAAAACGCTAACTTATGTTCCCAGCTAGTGCTGAACCCCAGAAAGGGAGCGCTGACATTCTTAACTTCAGCTGAACTCGAGTATAGCTGCACGATTCTTAATGTCTAGCGGCTATGATCACTTTCTTCAATGGCACAAACTCCCTCTTCAGTCGAGGGACTCCCCAATGCCTGCGTGGATCTCGATTTAATTGTTATTCAGGAGTTCATTCACGACTATGAGTCTAGACCTTTCCTAATTTCGGTGTTGGATTCGACCCTTTGTCTTTTGGGTCTAATCCACACAATACTAGAGAGAGAATGAGATAAATGAAGTTAGGAGTTTTTGATTTTCAAATTGCATGCATGGCATGGAAGTGCACAATCTGGATGAATTCCTGCAATGGACCAGGCACAAACATTAGCTCACAGGTTGTGTCAGCGCGAGGAAGTGTGGTAGCCTCATTTTAAGCATGTTGCTGCAACATTTCTTATTAGTCAGCCTCTTTAAATTTTAAAACAGTTCTTGTACATGGATTCTTAGCCTAATGTCATCTTATTGGTCGTTGTTCTAGTAAAAACACTGTTCAACGTACAAACTGAGTTATTTACTCATGAAAATTAGTTATGACGTTGGGCAAGGACTCTTAGTACCTGTACTTTAAAGTGCAAGTGCATTTAGTAATTATTGCAGTGTGTCTGTCATGTCATTTAATTTGCTTTACCACTGATTTCCAATAGTAGATTTTCTTCTGCATAACGCATAAATAGGATGGGGCATATGTCTGGGCCTCTCAAATATCTTTACCACCTCAAGCGCAAGGTAAAATGTGCTTATATTAGTGAATAGGATGTGATGTGAGCCCTACAGATGCCATGTCAAACATTACAGTGCACGTCAATTTCATGGCGCATGCGATTTTAAACGTTAAACCGTAGGAGATAAAGCAAATCCTCGAATTAGAAAGTTGGTCAGCGTTGCATAATTAGTGCAATAATAGTGCTTGTGACATTTGTCGCATATCTGACAACGTACCTGGTTTTTGGCTGATGAGTGCATCCTTGCATAGCATCTATGCAAGGCAGGAATGCTACCACCAAGTCGTCAGGGGCTGGTCAATTGCACAATTAATGCATTCAAGTCGTGTCCCGACCTGGTTGTGCTTTCTTTTACCCGATTTCATACTGTATAGCAGTAAATGAATGCGTTCAATTGTGCAATTGACTAACCCCTGACGACTTGGCGGTAGCATTTCTGCCTTGCATAGAGGCTATGAAAGGATGCACACATTAGCCAAAAAACCGGTACGTTGTCAGATATGTGAGCAAATGTCACAGGCACTATATTATTGCACTAATTATGTAACGCTGTAACGCTGACCAACTTTCTAATTCGAGGATTTGCTTTATCTCCTACGGTTTTGCGTTTGAAATCGCATGCGCCATGAAGTTGAAGTGCACTGCAATGTTTGACATGGCTTCTGGAGTGCTCACATCACATCCTATTCGCTGATGTAAGCACATTTTACCTAGCGCCTGAGGTGGTAAAGATATTTGAGAGGCCGAGACATATGCCCCACCCTGTATAAAACATCGGATGAAGCCATGCTGAAAAAAAGAGAAAAACATTTCCTCGATGTCTGTGCCTCCTGAACGTGCTCGCTCCATTCTTAAATGCCAATTATAAATATATACATAAATATTAATCAAAAGATATTCGACGCTTTTTTCATACCTTTTAAAAATTGAGATGAATGTTTTAAATTTCATTAAAACATGGATAAGAAGAAAATGAAAAACCCTCCCTTCCTCCTCTGATGGTTTTCAACATTGCCTTGTAAATAACTCCTTGCTTTGTAATCTTATTCGTTTTAATTTTTCATTGTCCATGTGCTGTTTTTTGAGAATTTCCGAATATCATTTAAATCATTATTGAATTTTAATCGCTCGCTCGAAACCATGCTAGGACTTCTTAACTATTTTTTAAAATGTGCTTGTTTCAAATGCTGCCAATTGCGAAAGAATTCCATCTTTTCCCATTCAATGCTGAATCCCATAAAACTGTTGAAAATTCGTCTTTTTAAAAAATTTCATCCGCTTTGTAGGGTCCAATGCAAATTCAATTTTGGATTTCAAATATAATGTGACATTTCCAAACGACAACTTTTGGCTTTTTTGCGCTTCCTGACGTTTAACCCATTGAATCTGGACTTAACTCAAACCCACCATTAAACTTTAACCGTATACATCCCTGACTAGATATTTGAACACATGCACTCTATCTTGAAATGTTACTTAATTGGATATAAAGTCAACTAGTATACTAATATCTGGGCATGATAAATACATTTTAACTTGAAATTTCTCCTAGTATCATCTTATTGTAGATATCATTACAATTATTTTGATTTGGATGTATTTCTTAAAACATAGGGAACATACTCAAATTGGTTTCCTTTCTCAGTAGTCGTTTAATTTTTTTTTGTTGACATGAATTAGTCTTCCACATTAGCAGCCAGCCATGATGATGTCGTTCGGATACTGTCATTTCCTTTCTTACCCCCTTAAAACCTAATTAACTATTAACAATCTTCTAAGTAATTTTTTTACCAGGCGCTTTTGACGACGCCATGGTTAAAATCTTGCAGCATTATTAAGTCAGGGTTGTTCAGATTCACTTTTTTTAATATGAACTGTTTCTTTTTAGATTTTTCATTTAGCTTTGTTTCAGTTGCAAATATAGGGACAGTCCTGGCCAAATTGTTTTCTCCTGACCTTCAAGTGCAACATTTCTTCTAACGAAGTTTTTGTAAAATTATGCCCCAAGATTTAACTCCAGGGAATTTGAAATTAAAAATTAACTAAATGCCAGAAGCTGTTAGCTTATTTTAACATTCATTTAAAAAATGAAGTAAACGCGATGATATTCTCTTTTCTCTTTTTTCAAAAAAATTCACTAATTTTACCCTATTTTGAAATAAATTATTCACTTTTAAAATACAAATGAAATTGGTTTTAATTAATGTTTATTTTCAGGTTTAAATGCGAGGAAATTTGCTGCCCATTTTTCTTTTTACGAGCGTAAGTGACTCAATATTTAGATGATCTTTATGTGCAATAGTTTGTGCAATTTATTCCAGTGTTCAATGGGATAATTTTATATAAATAATAATGTCTTAACATTTTAATTTATCATAAGTTCTAAATTTATTTATAATCTTTAAAAATGAACCATTGAAAAACGACAATCCTATCCTAAGGATGATAGTATTTACAATCAATTGGCAGTTCCACTTTGTACAACTATACAAGGTAAGTTGTAAAATATAATGTTTTGAACAAGTCTAGCTGCAATTAATACAAGTGTTGCATATACGGTATGTTGCAGCTTATCACAGTCAACGATTTAAAAAGACTAATAATTTTTTAAACATGTTCACGTACACAGTAATAAAGCACTTCTTGGAAAATATGAAAGTGACCAACATTAAACTGAAGATTCAAAGCCGGACCAGAATTCTAGTGACAAAATCCAGTTCTTGGTGACGTATAACTTCATATTTCACACTGTTAATACCATCTGTTGTGTAACGTTCTTTACCACTCTGCAGAAGGGAAAGACGATTCTTATTGGGTAACTCTTTTGTATGGGACAACATCAAATAGCGGCAAATCCGTGGATCCCATCTGCATATTTTCATCCCTTTGCTCAAGATCCTAAGGTAAATAATAATAAAGATCAATATACATATTGGCAATTAAGTAGCATCCCACGTACAGATTTGATGTTATTAGGGCAGGGGTCGGCAACCTGCTGCTCTTTCGATGTCAAGATGGGGCTCTGCAGTTCCATCCCAATCAAATCCCATAATATTGAAACAATAATGTTAGTGGCTCTTTAAAAACTGGGAAATTTTGTAAATTGTAACTTGTGGCTCTTCCATCTCAAAAGGTTGCCGACCCTGTATTAGGGAGATTTAGCCAATCGTTCATCATAGATACGGTAACCTTATCATCACGGGATAACGCTTATGCGCACGCGCGGAGTGACGTTACAAAACGTAGAGCAGCCCCGTTAAGCAGAGCGTTAGGGGCCATTCAAAAAGGACGTCCTTATGTATAAAGAGTAAAAATTTTGGGCAAATTTGAGGACGTCTTAATTTCTATATGAAATGGGAATGGAAATCAAACGCGATTCCTAAATAGTTTCGATTACTACGCAATGGTCCAAACAGTTGTCTTAAAATACTATTCTATTCTATTGTATTCTGTACCCTGCAGTCAGTACATAGTACCATGTGGCAGGGGGGATCATCATACAATTTAAATCAGACTAATTAGTCTGGTC
>JAQGBX010001215.1:0-26536 GCA_034698745.1 Megaphyllum sjaelandicum | reverse complement strand
TTAGAGAATTTTGCACATCCTCAAAATTCTCACCGACCTCGACCAGGGAGCGAACCCCGCTAGTTAGGATCGAGAGGAAAGCGCGTAAGCCTCTCGACCATCGGCGCCGGTGAACAATCTTGTACTAAAATTGGGAAAGAAGGATGTATAAATTGATCTAACCCATCCATTTCACTTTTGTAAATGACTGGTACGAAATTCGGAGGCTCGATATTCATTTCCAGCTGAACATTTTCAAGATTCCGTTCAAAAGAATCTACACTTCCTATGTTAAACCACAACACATTCTAGAATTGATAATACAAAAGACACCGTTAATAGGAAAAACTAAACTTAAAGAGAAATAATATATTAACAAATTTGGTAACTTACCGTCCCTTCTATTTGATTCCCAGGAAGTAATTTCACTCGCACCCATTTCTTATTTACAACTTCAAGCCGCTCAACCTTTTAAAACAATTGAAGAAACATTGATTTACTTGAAAAAAAGACAGTTTAAATTTTTTATTTTCATAACTTACAATGCCTTTGCCTAGAAACCCATTGCAAAATTCCTTCCATGTAATTTCTTTATAACGCATTTCATTATAAGCCAAGGCACCTAAAACCACTAATGTGCTGACTAGTGCAATAGTCATCCAACGATTCTGGTCATCTGATGTAAATGGGTTTTTTGGACCTCTGAAAGAAAATATTATTTGTTGATTTCACAATCACAAATGTCCCTTTAAAATATAACCTCACAAAAAAATGGAAATGCAAAAAAATATTAAGGACAAAAAAATTCCTAAACTCACTTTCCACCACCTGTACCCCCACCAAAACTTCCAAATGGCCAGGGACTTTCTGGGGCTTTTTTTGATGGGACATCTCTTCTTGCACCTGCTGACTGTGATGGGAAATCTTTTGGAGGTTCTAAACATGAAGAAAAAAAATACAGCAATTAGGAGTAAAATAAATGAACTATTTTTTAAAATTTTTTAACTTCCAATTAAGAGACTTCCCAAACAAGCTCCAAAAAATTAAACAAATTCACTACTTTTTCATAAATTTAGTCTTAAAACCTTCAATGATTCCAGATTACCATCATAATCATTAAGATAACATAGTTCTTAAACAACAGGATAGTGTTTCCAAAGCAAACATTGTGAAATATGAGGTTTGTGTAATTTTTTAAACAATTTTTTAATTAATACGTTATGGAATAAATTAATTCATCCTTTCTTATATGCTTATGCTAAGGAAATGTTCAGGAGCATCAAGACAACTTTAACGAAAAATAATAAGACTCAGCAACTATAATATATTAATTTGATTAATTTATTCAGGAATTAAGGGGTCCCAGTACTTCATTTTACAACTGAATGCAATCAAAGAAAAAATTACTGGGATTATTTGTAGAAAAAGAAAGAATTAAAACATAGCTTTCCAGATTCATATTTGAATATAATACCCATAAAAGTTTAGTATCTCAATGCATGTCATTGATTCAAAAAAAACCGAAAAGTATACTAGCTAGTACTTTTGCATTTGGTCATGGAGACAACGAACAATTTGAGAACAAACACTTTAATAGATAGCATTAAAAATACTAGACGGTACTATATTCTAAGTGAGTAGCCTATAATCAACACTTAATTATGGGAAAATTAACTAAATTCTGATGTTGGGGTCCATCATCACCAGACTATATACTGACTGCAGGGTAAAGAATTGAATTGAAGTTGCAACTCAAGAATTGTCCTAGCGACTCGTTAGCATTCTCGACTCGCATTCGGTAGACCCGGGTTCGATTCCCACGTCGGCTATCCTCGATCCCCCATGATCCATGATCCCCCCTACCGAATGGTACTACGTACTGAATGAGGGGTAAAGAATTGAATTGATTTGAACTAAATAGTTGCTTCATGTACCTTTTATCTCAGGTTTTTTGGCTGCTTCCCCATTTCCAGAAGCTGTGCCATTCTTTTTGGAGTTAGGAAAATACTTCTCAAAACCTTTGGGTGGCTTTTCACACAACAAACGCCATTGATTTAGCAATGCCGTCAACTGTGTTGGACCAGGCTGATTTTCTAGAAGTTCAATTCCATGACGAATCTATATAAATGTATAGAAGTGATTACTTGGAATATAACAAAAAAATACTACCACTTAACGATACTACGTTTATTAACGCATGATCAAAGCCACAAAATCTAAAGTTCAAACAGAGGTGATATGTACAGAACGAACATACAATACCTGAGAAGATGTCAAATGCGAACGAACAGCACTTTTCCATAGCAATCTCTCGAATCTTTTAGCCGCATTTATAAATCTAAGGGCCATTTCGAACACTCAATTAAATTTTGGAAATACAACTCAGTTGCATCATCTACAATAAGACATTTGAAACTGATGAAACGCCGCAAAGTCACGCTGAACCGGGAAAAAAATGATTTAGTAACTATGTCCTACAAAATTTGATCCCGGATAAATTTCACATTATATACAGAAAATAATAATAATAAATTTAAACAAGCCATTTGTTGATTAAATTAATATTTTAAGATTATGTAAAGGCTATAAATTTATTTTCATTTAAAATCTTGAACTCATGGGAGAACGTTTTTCATGCAACACTGCCCACAATCAAAAAATCATCCCACCTAAAAAGTACCCGACTAAAGACTTTTATTCATGAGAAATAACTTGATTAAGATAAACGATTGAACGGCATATCATAAATTACACATTTATTGTTTCTTTTTCTAGTTTTATAAATGTAGACGTAATTTCTATCAATATTTTGTATTAGGTAATAGCAGACGATGTGTATGTATGAGCAGACTGCTAACAAAATATTTATGAGAACGTCTACATTTATAAAATCGAACATGAATACGTAAATAATTATATGCCTTTTATTTAATGTTATTATTAATTAATAAAGCGTGAATACCTGTATATCAATTCTAACCTAAGCTGTTGTTCTGCAGATGGAGAGACATTTTCGAGCTGACAGCACAGCGGCCATGCTTATGCGCCACGAGGTTGCTGTTTGTTGTGCTTCGTTTGTGTTGAACAATTTTCTGTGAATTCCACAATGGAAATGAATCAAGATGAAATCCCTGAAGTTGAAGAACTGGACAAAAGCACGTACGATTATTTTAGTGCGGTGCTTGATATCACGGGAAAAGAATTTAATGATCAAGAAGATTCTGGTAATTATACTGTATATACTGTAAGAAGCACCTATTGGATTTGAGATAACGTTGACCATGCAGCTAGGTGTAAATTAACTGTACAGATAAGTTTCTTTGGTTGAATTGGAGTTTTTCCTTTGCAGACATATACTTCAGAAATGTATTCAACTCAATGAAAGGCCATGAACTACAAATAATCTGTCACAGGAGGCTGAGTTATGCATTAGCAAACATAATTAGTTATGCTAACGAAGAACAGCTTTTACTCATTCTGGAAGAAGTAAAAAATAACTTCATTCTCATTGCCAGACACCCATGTGGAAGCCATGTCTTGCAGTCCTTACTGGAAATGAGTTTAACCCATATCGCATCTGCGGTGAGTAGCACAATATAATCTAGCTGACATGCATGAATCCCTTGCCTCGACCCTACCATCCTAAATGAACCATCGTCAGTCGACTTCCTGAAGTTCCTGTAAGCCTGTATTGCTTTTGTGAAAGAGCACAGAAAAGAATGTACCTTACTTTTTTACTTATTCGGTCATTATATAGGTAAATGACAATGAGTAATTTTAATTTCAGGTTGAAGATCATGAAAAGCTCATTAAAAAGATCTCAAAACTTGGCATCCTTGTAGGAGAAAATTTGGATCAGATGCTGATATGTCCACAATCCTGCCATGTGATTAGCACCATGTTGGAAGTTCTGAGCGGTTGTAAAGTTTCTGATCAACTAACAAGAAACAAAAAAACACCAAGCGTCCCACAAAAGGGCTTTAAAAAAGGTGAGTTCATACAAATACTGTATTTAAAAGCTAGGTTAGGATTATTCAATCCGCAATTTAAATTGATAACCATGCAATCAGCGAACTACGTTCTAAAAGTACTTGGCAAAAACTCACCAGCTTGCACTTAGACACGTGAACCAAAGTGAAACACTAAAAAGAATTCCTCAAAAGTTATCTTGATTAGCTAACTAATTCAGGCATTTCATTTTATGAAATTGCGAGATGTAAAGTATGTATAATTATTGAAAAGAGTATGAACAGAATTGTATTAAATTTCCAGCATGGAATTTTTTGCACAATATTTTGTTTTTGAAATCCACCATGTAACATGTACTGTATATTTATTTTTCTTTCTGAATTGTAGGTGAAGAATCTGTATTGAAAGACAACGTTCTAAAAGTGCCAGAAAAGTTCTTAAAAATGTTGAAAATCTTAATTACAAGAATGATGAAAATTGAAGACCTCGTTGGTATGAAATTTAATAAATGTACATTAACTTCTCTCCTTGGTATGCGCCGAGCAATAATTAATACTTCAGTTCTTCCTTTTAGGCATATTAGCAAAAGCACATTCCTCTTACGTAGTGCAAACAGCCTTATTAGTTTTAAAAAAATGCGATACAAACACTTGTCGCAAATTAGTCGAGCTTCTGATGTTAAATTTATTTGGCGATGTTAAAAAGACAATGGAATTAATGTCAAACTGCATCTACTCGCCGTTAATTGAAAAGATCATAGAAGCATTTACCCAAGAGCAGTATACTTCTTTCTTGAACAGTAACATGAAAGGGAACCTTAAGGAAATTTGCTTGCATCCATTCGCCAATTATGTAGCACAAACACTGCTACGAAGCTGCGCATCAAAAGCTGAGGTACGTCTTTTAATAGAGAACTTGCCAAATCTGGTAGAATTTATGACTTCATTCATTATTGTTTAATTTCATTTCCCTTTTGCCTTCACAGTTGGAAAGTATGTTTGAAGAACTTGAAACTTGCTGGTCTGACATCTTAAGCATTGGACATATGGGAGTTCTAGTAGCTTTATCATCAGCTTGTGCAAAATTAGGCTGCTGCCAAGCTAAATTCATCCAGACTACTTGCGAGTTACTGCACTGTTCTGAGCCAAAAGCTAAGGAGTTATTTGTTCCTCTCGTCGTTAGACTGATGCGTTATGAAGATTTCACCGATCAACGAAATAAAAACATACTTTGGAAATTAAATTTCCACGGCTCATGGTTAATCCAAAACATGCTTAGATTCCAAAAGCCATTTGCAGTAAGTATCGAGAGTTTTGTTTATACTTGTTAGATGGAAATAACAGTTTTTCAATGGAAATGTTTTGATCGCAGGTAACTGAAAGCATGTTTAAAATGGCGACAAAGGATCTTGTAACACTGTTTTGCAATGTTGCTGGTTCCCACTTGTTGGACGCTTTCTCTGAAAGTCCCACAATCAGTAAAAAAAAGAAAACTCTCCTTATCGAGAAATTAAAGGCAAGTCTTGTTCACAGAAAGAATTGTATTCATTCAGTATCTATATTAAATTAACTAATCATAATTACTAATGAACTTTTTTTTCTACAGGGTCATTTCACCAGGTTGGCATGTGACAAATATGCCAGTCATGGCATTGAAAAACTTTGGAAGGCTGTGGATGTTCAAGCAAAGTACCCCATAATGGAAGATTTGGCTCAAAACGAGTTCCAGTTGCAAGACAATAAGTTTGGTTCAATTATTCATCACTTATTTGCAGTGGCCATGTACAAAAAAAGGCCAAAAGATTGGAGCGATTGGCATAATAGAGGAGCAAAAAAAAAGGAAATGTTCAAAGATATTATACAGTCTGAAACCAAGAAGAAGCCCAAAAATAAAAAACCAAGATTACATTAACTGTCGAACAGAATTTATTGTTAAATTTAATAGTAATCTTTTTGAAATAAAATATAATTTGGCGAAAGGATTTTATATTTCTCATATTTTTTCATTAGGAAAACTAATGGATTTTCTGAAACGTTAACTTTTAATAGAAAAAGGTTAGCTAATGTGAGCTACTATAATGTTGAACCAAATTGTTATGAGAAAAAGTGTTTATTGCATTTACCTGGAAATTGTTTGATGCCAAAATTTACTTCAGATTTGGGCAAACTATGGGTAAGAGCACGGTAATAATTTTTCAGTAAGAAAGTTACTTACCGACCACTAGCGCCAACCAGCGGGCTAACAAGTTCTCATTAAAAACGCATTAGGACATGTTAGTCCGTTGGTTGGTGCTAGTGGTCGGTAAGTAACTTTCTTACTAAAATTTTTTTCCGTGCTCTTACCCTAGGATGGCAAATTGCATGTGTATACTCAACGTCAAAGTAATTATCACAAATGCTCAATGTGCCAATGATTTTCATATTTACATTGGCATATACCAGAATGAAGCTGGCAATATTAGGGGGAATATTCGATGTTCAATGATGCCCCAAATTTTTATTCATACAAATTGAGCAGTTTGCCAGAACAAACTTGATTAAATGCAATGTATCATGGTATTAAATGTACTTGCGTTGCTAGCTTATTACCGCTGTTAAGTTTTAAGAAATGTAGCATTACGCTAAGCAATCTTTCAAAGAAATTCTTCGCTCGCAGATTAATGACAATTAACATTACGTGCAAAACAATGTGACAATTTATTGAAATTCTGTTAGCAGTTTTGTAAATTACAATTCAACTAAAAATAAACAAAACTCCAGAGTTTTTCAGGTCGAAAAATACAACTTTTAAAGTTTCATTTCAATGTAAAAAAATTCATTTCATGCTCAAATTTGTTACAACTGCATTTTCTATTGTTGACTTTGCAAATGGGATAGCTTTGACTTAAGTCCAAGTTCGTCGATGCAAAGCATTTGGGGGAGTTTTCCGAATACGCTTACTAAATTCTTATTCAGGTATTCGGGAGATTCTAAAATTAATACATTCATTAAGCTCTTGTAATGCTTCAGCAGAAACAGTTTGGCTTCATATATTAACGAAAATTTAATGGCATAGGTCCTTATTAATTTCGTGAAACTCACCGGGCTGGTTATTGTTCAATTTATTTTCACTTTGAGCATAGTTATAATTAGCCATAAATCAAGTCTGCTAGTCATGCATATTTAATGCATTGCTGTAATTTAAGGAACTAATAGATAAATTAAGAGGAGACCGCTTTGGTCAAGTCTTCAAAACTAACAACTGACTTAGCAATTTAGTAGCACATTTATGCTCACTAACAAGTAAAAAAATAACCATGAGAGAACTGGGAAGATTTTAACTGCGCTGTACCCAAATAAAAATAACCAGAAAAGCTTTAGTAATGCCAAGACTGGCAACAAGGAAACCAGACTTGTCTACCAAGCTGTCGCTTTATCCGTTCCGGGAGCAGTTGGAGCTTCTCCCCATCCCTTTTCTTCACCTCTGGGTAAAGCTGGAACTGGTGCGGACGGCACCGGTGTAGCAATGGACTCGCTTTTATTCTGCAACCCTCTAGGCCTGTTGTTAAAAGCTGGGTTGCCAGTTCCAGAAGACCTATTGAACATAGAATAGCCGCCTCTCCCACGGTTTCGACCACCGCGGTATCCTCCCCTGCCTCTGAAGCCACGACCCCTGTACCCTCCTCTCCGAGAGTAATTTGTGGCCACACCAAAAGTCTCCACGTTGAGTTTCAGTTCATGACGCCAGTCTGGTCGTTTGAACGAGCTTTAAAGAGAAGTATCAAGTTTAGAAAGGGCACCTGCCAAAGAACTGACAGTTTTACATGTGTGGCAAGCCCAACAAATAGAGAATTTGGGAACATTTTATACGATATACTAGCACAGGAAAACTTCAAAAAATCAGATTGTGAAACATTTCCCTCACAAATTTAGCCAGAGCATTTTTTTTAAATGGACCACGACAAATAAATGCTTCATTTAGTCTAAATTCAGTATTCTGGAAGTTGATATAAAATTTGCTTACCCTCTACTCCTTTCAATTGCTTCGCATGAAATACTGTCAAAGAAAGATTTTGCCTTATCGTAACAATTGACATTTTCTTCATCTGGTTCCCCTTCAGTCACAGCTGTTTCATTGCCAGAGTCTTCCTTTTTCTCCTTTTCATCCACTGTATGCAAGCAAGTTTTGTCAGAAAATTGAAAGGTAATTAAGCTTTACAAGAAGTTGAAAACTGCTGCTGCTGCTGCTACACTTACCTGGAGTTATCTTCACTTTAGCAAATTTATTCTCAAGTTCTTGAAATTCTGCATTAGCTTGCTCGAAATCAAATTCTCCTTGGAAGTTGAGTGTGGAAGATCTTTGTCTTCCCGGAGCACCGGTGTTGTTTCCACCTACCCCAGCACTCCCTCCTCCACCTTGGCTCTGGGCTTGCGTCTGCCCACCTCCACCTCCTCTACCTCTTCCACGAGGCTGACGTGGACCACCTAATTAATAAGTTTTGTTTAATAAAATGGCTATAATAAGATTATTATACGAAATAAGATTATTAGAGTATACATACGTCCTCTTTGTCCCTGATTTTGCTTTGGCGCATTCCAGTTTTGTTGAGCATCAACACGATCTCTACCTCCTTGGCCTCCTGATGATCGTTGCTGTCTCATTCCAGGTGCACCTATGCCAGCCCTTTGAGAGCCCCTGCCACTGCTTGTACTATCGCCACTTCTTCGGCCATCCCTCTTATCTTCCTTTGCAGTGTTTATTCCTGATTTTTACAAGATCATCATTACTGAACAAAGTTATTTAAAACTACCGGAAAGATGGGAGTCAGAATAAACTTACCAGATACTTGCGTTCCCTGATCAATGGTTGGACTTCTGCGTTTAGTCGGAGTCCCACTTCGAGAGCCCAGACTTTCGGCTAAATTAACAAAAGATGTTCACACGTCTTTTTCAACAAGAGGAAGAAATATCTCTTCACAAGTTACTACCTGTTTGGGAGGGTTGTACCATGGTTGGAAAACTCTGAACTTGAGGCATTTGCCCCATCAGTGGAGCTGGGTATGTGGGATAGCCAGCAATACCAAACGGCTGCTTGAAACTAGCTTGTTGGAACGTTGAAGAAGGCGTGACTGCTACAGAATGCTAAAGGATAACAATTCCCTTCATTTACAATGTGATTTTTATTTTTGACAGTGGCCAAAGAAGAACAATTTTAAACCTTAGTTGAAATATTACAAGTTTACACTCAAGCAAGTCTTAAAATAAACTTAAGTAATGTTGCACTAGCTTACACTGCATAACATTAGTTTTTTGCATTTTAACGACATTTCAAGATTAAATAAATTAGCTTTAAAAGAATGCTATTGAATAATAACATAATTAAGAAAACTAGGCTATAGACGACCTTAAATTTTATTAGAACTATTACCTGTACAATAGCAGGATCGTTTGGCAGTCCTGGCATAAGGGGTGGCTGAGGTTTGGGGGGTTCACAAACCCTGATATCCTTGATATCAGACCCCCTAAATATAATATATTCATAAACTTCATCTCTGGGAGCTACGGGACGATCAGTAGGCCTATCTTCAGTCCCAAATGATCGTACTGAAATAATAAAGAGAAACGGTTCAAGGTGGTTGTCACTTCCAGAAGCCTAGTTGACCCTAAATGAACTCGATTAGTTTGCACATCAAATCTGAAACAGTGGAAGTCGGGCCTTGCCACTTAAGAACAAAATAGTACCATTCGTATACTGTGATAGTACGGTAATATTGCTCGTTAAGTCACGAGCATAGTCATCATAAACAGCAGAAAGGTTACGTTCGGAAAACAACATTCACTTAGTCTCTCTTTGTTATTATTTGTGACGTTGTGAAGAGAAGAAAAGTCGCAAACTGTGATAGTCAAAACGTTAATGGCTCGATACGGCCGGTGCTCAAGCCAACTTCGGCGCTTACGAATTACGCATATTTAACTGTTAACATTTACAAAATCTAAAGTGGCATGAAAACAACGAGCTACGCATACCTTTTGCTAGAGCAACGGTAGACTCCGTCGTATCAATTGTGTACAGTATGCCTTCATATCTGATTTCAGACTTCGAAATCAGGCTGATTTTACTCCCGAGATACGGCTGTCCCGAAGACATGTCGAAATTACTCTACTTTCGAAAATATCACGACGATGTTCATAGATTTAAGTCGAAGAAAATCAAATTCAACAATCATCACAAATGGCGGGTGGAGACGCTTTTTTGTACCTTCGGTAACCGTGTGACCAGTTATGACAGGGATATTCTGTCCCGATTAGGGAGAATTAATTATTATTATTTTATTATTTGCATATCAATTTTCTGTTTTAATTTAACCGATAAAGTGTTCTAATTTACTTCTTAGGCCGTTTATTATTTAAACAAAATAAAAAAAGCTAATAAAGTAATATCTGAATAAGTTATCATATGTCTTATGTAATCACCTAATTTGCATATTTTTATTTACGAACTTGGGACAGCGTCATTGTCGCAAATTATGTTAATTTCCATTTGTCAGCTTCATAATTATATTACGAAGAAGGTAAATTTATGCAGGGAATGCTTCATTTTTTAAAAAAAATCAAACTGCGGATTCCCAATTGCATAGTAGGCCTACTTGCCATCCACTTTGATTATTCAAATTCGTGAAAATAGTTATAAACAATGAGTTGGAATTTGGCGCACCAGCTAGTATAGTCCAATATCCGGGCAACTTTTATTTTGTTATGCAAAATGAAAACAAACGACGCGTCGGATTTTACATATATTTCATGGACATCTATTATCGTTTATCGAAACCAATGCAAACATGTGTGTGACCCATATGTTTGCATTGGCTTCGATGTGTTGCGGACAAGTCACGCGTCATATGGTGACACGTGTCATCTCGGTGAGCGCTCTGCCCGGCCTAGTATCGTCGATGAATTAATACTTGTTGTCCTCGATCATCTGAGTTAATTGGCACAATTAAGTATATCTTCACTTTCGAATAATTAATGTACAGTAGTATGTTAATTAGCTCGTGATTTATTCAAACATGATTTAAAGTTATGAATTTTACTTATGTAAAACGCATAAGGCAAAGATAGATTACTTACACACATGTACAGTACATGCATCTACATGTATTTACTCATATTTTATTTTTGTTTAGTGGATCGATAGGGGTACTCACACTATCGATAGTCGTGAATTTGCATGGGCAAAATCGCTATGTTAATTAGTTTAATAAAATTTCCTCAAGGTTATCTTTTTTTGTACCAATGAATTCATTCCTTTTGCACACGTGACTTCACGAAGGTTCTCAATCAGTACCATTATATGGCAAAGTTGAAAAAATTCTGTAAAAAATGAAGCTCAAAACAATTCAGCATGATTAAATAAAGGCATTTCAATTAATACATCGTGTGATTTTATTTTTAATTTGGCAGTCTTGTAAAAATACAATAAAAGAATCATCGCTATCGAATGGTGCAACAAAGATTAAAATACTTTAAAAATGCATATTCGAAAACAATATTAAAAAAATAATTACAATAAATAATAATAAAATTCGCAGTTCATCTATTTACAAAAGAATAGATACATGTAAAAGTATTAAATTACGCAGTCACGTGACACCAATGCCGACATCAGCTTGGGTATTCATCTACTGTACGTTAGTCATTTCTCCAATTAAAATGACATCGTATACTGCATGTATATGTACATCTAATGGTCGTTGAAAATGAGCGGAAGTTGTATGGGGGCTGAAAATTGCTCCATCACAAGAATGGACTAGCTGCGACAATCGGAAAACTTCATTTTCTCTGACTGCAAGAAGAAAACATTCATCGTTAATCAAAATGAAATCGTGCATCATATTGTACAAGTACGTGTAAGTTTCGTGATTTCGCCATTCCTTGTCGGCACCTTTGATGCTTTGGTGGGCAAAACACTGCAGCGCCGCCCTGCGGTTCGTCAATAGAAACTCGCCCTCAGCCACGCCCTTCGCTTATAAATGAATCATAGTAGCCTGATTTTATGTAAAAATATCCACAGGGTAGCACACGAGTGTTTATTGGCTAAGCATTTAACGGATATTTTGTTTCACGGTTTGATATGGGCGTTGCATCACTTTAAAAATAATGACGGAATTCAGGGGGCGCTGCGAACGAACAGCCACTTAAAAAGCGTCGAGTGAGCATACTGGTAATGCGTATAATTACTGTATACAATGTACATCTATTGGCACGGCGAAAAACGAACGCTTTTTTGAATGTTCAACTATAATCATTCGAGTCTGAGTACTACTTACTTCAACAAGTTCGCCCAAATGATACTTGTCCATATCAGCCAGAGCCTGCTGGCTGTGTCCCGCACCACGAAATGCTATGGTGGCGTCTCTCCCGGCATATTCGAGCAAAATTTCAAAACCCCCGGGATGCTAAGAATTAGGAGAAAGCGTTCGATTAGGCTCACGAAAATGCATTCCTCCTCGTAATTAGCACGGGGAATTAAAAAGCGAAGAAAAATTACCTCACTCAAAAAATCCGTCAAGTCATAGACTTTGTCATAGATGACCATCCAACAATCACTCGGTTCCCAGTGCCAAGACACTTCTTCCAAAGTGAATGTTTTTAATGGAACTTCAGTCTGTGGCCTCTCCTGTTTCCACCACGATAGGGAATCGTGATTTGACAAGCTGGCGGCTATTTTCAGGGTGCTGTTGGCTATAGATAAAACCTAAAATTATAAACAAAGGCAAATATATAGCGACTGATTTCTCATAAGGCATTTTTGACGAGAGATTCGACTGATTGTATCCGTTGCCCTTTCCACAAAGGACAGCACCCTCCCTCTGTGGCGCATATCATGCAAAGGGTCATGCACTGGAGAAAACAAAGGAACTTTTTTGTGAAAATTGCTGCCAGTTGTTTACATAATTTTTTTAAACATAAATTTACATAAATTCACATTTACAAACAAACGTAAACAATTTAAATTATTTACATAAGTTTATGTTCACGTACACAACCGCAAAAGTTCCTCTAAGTTTTCTTCAATGTTGACGTGGATTCAATAGGCATTTTCGGTTTTCATATTCTATTAGGCAAAATTCTAGGGTGGTAAGATATTTTCATATACAAATAATTTTCTATGTTGCGTGAAAGCTGCGGGAAGGCAACAGGCTGGAGAGTTGCTGGGAGCCATGCGCGACTAGCGGAGATGTTGCAGAATGTTTGACGTGGAATGATATCGAGGAGCCATGTTACCGCAATTAGATATTGCTATAGATTGTTGGCCATTTAAATTAACTCTGCGACAATCGACCCCGCCCTTGTTTTTCATAAACAGAAATCCTATATCGCTCGTAAATTAAATGAATTGGTTTCAAGATCATCGACGGGTTTCAAGGATGGCTATAGAACGCCATCGCTGGCCAATGGTCGAAATGGAGTGACCTCAAGGACAGTCAAGGAGGAAGGAAAGGAAGCCAATCAGAAGCGGGAATCGATTGGTCTCAACGATCGCTACCCCGGTTCAGCATATGTCACTAAAAATTAAAAGTTACATGCATATACTGTACGAAAGTTACGTCAACATCAGTTTTGCATTTTGAGACTGGTGATGCAACGGTTGCACCAAACTGGCTACTCCACGTCCACGAAATACGTCGCCAAAAGTGCATGATTTACTGTATATGTTGGCGCCTATAAGTTAACATATCGACATATGGGTGATTCGGGGTGTCGAAACGTTGAACTTTGGCCTTCATCTTTCCAAAAAATATAAAAAATGCGTAACGTGTTTTCGCACGAGGGTCCCACCCGTGCACCGAAGCGATGTTTGTATATTTACGTCCTATATTACTGAGGTCTTATCGATCGCCGAATTCGAGAACGTAACACGATCCAGCTTGGCTCCATTCAGAATGTCGCGAATAAATAATGTCTTGACTCGTGACACAGAGGGCAGACGAATTGGGGCCGAATTTATTTCTTCCCCCCCATGCAGCGATCGAGTTCTTCGGGAATAACGATGCATGCACCCTGTACTACATAATTTCTGGATGTTCCTCGTCATTACCTGTTGTCCGAGAGCAGCGGCCATTTTCGAACGTAGTTTGCGGGAATGTCCTTTTCAAAGATGCGATGCTCAAAAGTGTGTCTGAAAAACAGGAAAAAAAATTTCGAACCCCGTCATTATTAGGTTTTACGAGTAAATTACAGCATAAACACTGGTATCAGTGCCCTTGTACTCTTTTACAAATTGCGGACTGAGCAGGGCCAGTGAACTGACGTGAACTCAGGATGCGATTGGGGCAAGGATTAATTATCAAGTATTAATCCTAATCATTAATCGCAGAAATTGATGCAAATGGCGCCCGGGAATATAAGCCAGGGAATTTGCGTTCATCACATTAAGTCACGCTGAAAGACGAAATTAAAGACGCGTTTTAATTCCGGAAATGCACGGCGATAAAATATAAAATCGGTTTTCAATTATGTTATACAGTAAAACCTGGAAAAGTGACCACCAGTTCATGTTCACCACTTTTTAGTGTATTATTTTTTCTAATGTACCTTTCCTTCATAAAAATTCTCCGTATAGTGATCACTGTGCACGTGTTCTTTTTTTTGCAATTTTTACATTGCCAATGTAATGTACCTTAAAAAGTGACCAGATACTAGTAACAGATGAGTCATGTTGCATCTTAATTCCTGTAACCCTTGGACATGATGATTCCGTACTTTGGGTTTGTGGTTTTTTACTACGTGTTACGTGTATAAGTGCAGTGTACATGTTCATTATTTTTAATTTAATTCAGGCATTCTTTGTATAGTGACCACCTGCATGTGTACAGTCACCAACATAGCAATTTTTTTGGTGGTCACTCTTAACAGGTTTTACTGTACTTGTACGTTTTCCATATTGTGTTCAATTTTTGCAAGCACCTCTTAAACGTAACATCGTAACTAGATTATATTTCAGAATTTTTGCGTTACAGATTTCGGCTTGATTTTTGAATGCCTTAATTAACCTCTCTTTTTTATAATAGTGAAAGCCAAGGTAGGAATTGCAAATTAGATTACCGTTGAAGCCACAAAAATGACCTACGTGGGCTTACTAATTCACGTTTGAGGGTTTTCCTACCGAGACGTCTGTCATCTGCAGGACGAGATCATGTGGGATACATGCCAAATCCTTCGATTTCAAACACCGAAAACTGTCGGTGCATACATGTACAGTATACATATCCTGATACTGATATGGAAATGATCTTTTAAGGAGTATCAGATTTTTGCGAGATGTGAAACCGAATTTGGTGAACATTTTCAAAGTCATCGTATCACCGTGACATCACGTGTCACGTTAAGCTAGACAGTATGCCCAGAGGGAAACTTTCCTTCCCTGGAGAAGACAACGTCCTCACTCATTTTAGGGAATTGTTCCAGTATCCAAATAATGCGAGCACGTGGATTTGTTGTTTGGCGGGAAGCAATTTGGGGCGAAAAAAACGCCGAGTGATCGAGGTCAATGAAACAAGAATCGGGAGAGGGGAGTTGAAAATGAAGTGGTCAGGGGGCAATCGTAAGAGCAAAATCATGAATGGAGTTGTCGGAAGAAAGAAACCGGCACTCGTCGCTTCGAGGGACATAGTCGGATATTATACAATGTGCATGCACTTTATATCAAAGCCTTCATTGATAGGCCTACGGTGCGAAAAGTGTATTAATGTCACGAATTATTTTCATAATACATGTACAGTATATGTGAAATATTGTGTCAGATATGACACGTTTATGTCGCTGTGGCATTGCATCCAAAAATCCCAAAATGTTTCGATCTAAGCATTGCAAAGCCTTCGATTAATCTGAATAATTTAATATAATAATTGAATCGATGATCAAAACTGTGCCCGCGCATTAATGATAAAATTAATCATATTTGAAGGTAATAACGTGAAAATATTGACTTCTAAAAAGTGGAATTAAACGACATAATTCGCACTGCCCCTTCCATTTCTGTAATAATTTCGATAGTGTATATATACATGTATGTGTATATATATATGGGTGGGAGCAGATTGAAGCTTATTCCAGTCGCTTGCTAATCGATTTCGAACCAGTGTCGCGTAGTGATATTGCAGACTCTTACCACTAAGTGACACTGGTTTCCAAGCGACTGGAACAAGCTTCACCCTGCTCCCATCCTATATATATATATTTAACCACATTACAGTACCTTTTTTGCAATGGTATGGTTATTACAAAAATATACCGAGTATTAAAATAAATCCAAAGAAAAATAGGAACTCGCATTCTATTAAATGTCCACATAAACTCGACACTAATAATCGTATAGAAAAACATATTGCTGTGTCCAAAAATAACCATCATCGGTAAAAGAGTCAATGGCACATCAAACGGTGATCAGTCAACCTTCAACTCAGATGCTGAGAAAATCTCTTACCTTTCGGAAGTGCAGACGAGGATGCTACAGGTGCTTCTGTTTAACAAAATATTGGTTTCAGCATCAAACTTGAACTCAACTATAGCTTGTCTACTTATTCGAACTAATCGCTCTAGTTAACTCGCTCTCTTCTATTGGATTTCTGTGTCCTCTTCCCTTTTTATAGACGTACGAAGATGGAGTGATTGCAAGTAAGATCACGAAAGTCTTGCATCAGAAAGTCAATCCCGAATAATAAGATACCAAACTACAAAAGTGCGCGAGGTGTCGGATTGGTGCAACTGGGAGGCAACGGTTGGCTGAGTAACCCGATTGGTGAAACCTCTTCCTACGATGCTGGGAAATTGGTATATCGGATGGCTGGAAAAAAGACACACACCACCAATCTATTTCGAAAGAGTTTGTGGATAAAAAATCAAAATATTGCACGAAAGAAACGCGTCATGTGTAAATAAGTAAATAACTCTGTTTTGAAAGTGGCAGAAAACTTAAAATCCAATGAAAACTGTCTTTTTCTTACTTATCTTATCGACGAGACTCCTAGATCTGATCTAAATTTAGGTCGCCATAGCAGTATACCACAGAGATTCCAAATGATCGCACTTTGTACGGTGATGTTTTCACGGTTGAAGTTCATCCCAAGGATACTGATTTCATTTACATGTATATTATTGGAGAATTTTTCAGGAGGCTTTCTGCATAGTAATAAATTAAAGCGTCAGAGAAAAAAAATCAATACATCCTAAATTAACTACCCCTATCAATGAATTTATGGAAGTCGCGTTTTTTTTAAAAGAAACAAGTACTTTATACTAGTATCACTGCACAGATGTTGCATTATAGAACATGCAACCAGAAATTGCTGTCTTTTAAAATTATTCACGAACAATACGCACCGGCCATTGTTTACCTCACTAGAGCTTTGTTTAATAATTCCAAAACGTTATAGTTTGTGACAGCAACCGATTATCTTTTTACTGCATTGTAAACTTGTTGTAACGTAAATATGAGAAAACATTTCATTGGCTGAATGTGTTGTTGGTCAACAATGTTATAGTTGGTGCAAAAAACGGGAAAGTTCCACGCGATATTTTTCTCAATTTACAGTCTTTACTCCTATTTGTGCAAAGGCTGATGGCGCCACTTGTCTATCAGTGTTAGCGAATCCCAGAAAACAAGATACATGTAGATTAATGGAAATAATATAAAGGAAGCTATAGCCCTTAATTTTAACCCCGTTTATCTCTTCATAAAATCATATAATAAAACTTTCGAAAATTCCAAATTTTACTAACATTTACTTTAGCAAATATACATGTATAGTGTCCCGGAATTAAGACTAGAATCGTAGGCTAAAATTATAGAACCGCTTATTCAGTATACAGGGCGGTCACAAACTTTTCATGTTCAATTTCCCTGACTTTTCCCTGGCTAAAATCCAAAATTCCCTGGCCAAAACTTACTCGTTAATGGATGTCAATTATTTTGTCACATTGAAAAAAAAATAACAATTGCGATGAGAAGTTTGGCAAAACGTTAGATTTTGTTACGAGTCTAGCTGAAGAGGATTGGGGATGGAGCTGCTAGTAGACTGAGTGCAGGGATAGCATTTTGCTTTTATTTGGGAAAATTTCCCTGACATTTCCATGACTTCCCTGACCACTTTTATTTTCCCTGAAATGTGGCCACCCTGAGTATACGCTATTCTATACTCAGCCACAGTGACTGTAAAATAAAAATAATCACAAATAGATGCGTTTTTTGTTTCCAGAATGGCCTATGTAAAAACGTTTTTGTTAAATTCAATCTAAAAATCGCATAACACATGACAAATTGACAATCCAGAAATTTTGAAAAAGGTTTTAACAATTCTTCTATAATGGCAGTCAGGAATTTCTAAGAAAAAATGATCAACTCGCACCATCTACTTGCCGCCTGATTTGAAAAAATTAGTTTTTCTTTCATTTTTAAAACTGTTTGGCTCATAATGCACCATTGTTCAGTGGTGTAAATTGTGTAAAAACAACGTTCCTTTTGGACTAATTAATCTCCTTTCAATTTTGCAGACAATGCAAATGTAGGCACAGTATAATAGGAAAACAAAACTGTCCTCTTTTTCAGGTTAAAAAAATGTTACCTGAAAAATATGACGCAACTCCCTGCAATTTTATCTAGGTATGAAAACAGAGTGTGACGTTAGGGGGAACGAGCGCGATATACATCTCGGAAGGCTTTGGATAATAAAAATCAATTCCTAAAACCTTTAACCATGTTCACTAAGGAATTTAATTGTAATCTCAACAGTAGCAGTAAAAAGTTGTTTGCCTTGTATTTACGTACGTACTTATACCAAGGACTTCAAATAAACGTAAAATACAATGATTATTTCGGATTTTCACTAAAAAAATTAAGTCTAACTTATATAACAGTAAGTAATTAAATCTCAACACGAAACCAGAGAAGGTTTTTCCGGTTTGGAATTATAGAGGCAGGTAGAGGGGTATTATCAGAATAACAATGACATCGCATAAAACCTTGATAAATGTGTGAACACCTGTATTTTATATAATAGGGGTTCTCGGGCAGAAGCTTTACGAATCGTACTTTGGCAGTCGTGAAGTGAAATGGGCATATCGGACACACAATTGGGTACGTGCACGGTGAAGCTTATTCCAGTCGCTTGCCAACCGGTTTCGAACCAGCGTTGCGTAGTGGTATAGCAGACTCTTACCACTAAGCGACACTGGTTTTCAAGCGACTGGAACAAGCTTCACCGTGCACGTACCCATTGGTATCAAAATGCAATCAAGCTTAGCGCCAATTAGAGTCGATTTTACCCACGTGACAACACGTCGTCTGCCGATTTATAAATAAATCTTCTGCCCGAGTATCTCTCAGATGCACCATTTGTTTTACAATTTTGATCAACTGCTGGTCGCCATTCGTGTAGTTTTTTATTATTATTGAGAAACAATTGTCCTCATACGCCACACCCACGCAGTCTGACGCAGACACAAATTATTAATGCACATTCTAGTTGAAATTATTGCTATAGTGTTATTCACATACATAGTCAAATTATTCCCAATGTGAATAAGTTCATATTAGTCACATTTTTTTTTAAATTAACACTTTTCAGTAGATAAAATATACAAAAGGACGAAGAAACTTAAAAACTTAAAAAATGTTTTTGAGGTAAATAAATATATGCGAAAAAAAATGTCACTAAATAATATCCGAAAGAAAAATCGAAGAAATAACTTTTTGCGCATAAATTACACGTTATACACTTTCGGAAATTAGCCTATAACGCCATAATTCCGTTTGCGACACCTAACTTCGCAATGGCCGGATTTTGTAACATATTTAAATTTCCGAGTTTCTTGACGTTTACAAATGAAGACGGATTAATGTTTCACACACCCATATTAAATTTTCCGTATCATGATCACCCCATGTAACACCACGAAATCACAACATATCACGATAAAAAAATATGGCATGTGCCAATGCTATTAACCCTGAAATGTTCAACAACATCATAATGTTTGTTACCCCCACTCGTGTGTGTACGTATGGTACAGGTCTACATAATATTATTGTATAGTTTGAGGGCAAAGGAAAGGTATCGAGGGTGTGACATTCGTTATCTAAATTAACTGACGCTGATTGGTTAAGTACAATGTTATCGCTGTTTTCAAGCTTAAGAAATTAAAAATTATCTCGAATTCGGTATACTAGTATGCGCCACTAATAATTCAATCTCACTACAGTTGATTGATGTCTCGATCGTTGTCATTGTAATTTGACACCGAAGCGCATACTTGTTGGTCAAGGAATACCATTGATTATTCACTTTTAATTGCATCAAAAACATTCAACTTTAGGTCAAACTTTGAGGATCCTTAAAATTATATCCCTAGCTTATGATAAAAAGAAATTTGGAGAGACGAGATAGCTTTAATTTAATTAGATCGATTTGTAAATAAACTCTGTATTTTCTCGCACGCAGTGTAAGATTGTTAAAAAAAATTATGAAATTTCAATTAGAGCTCTTTGCCTTATGAATATGCTGAAATGTTATCCCACAAATTTTGAATTCTAAGAAAAAAAAATTAAGGCGATGCAAAATTTATCTTGATCAATTTAACATGGCAAAAAACAAGTAACTCTGTAAGCATACAAATAAGTTAACATAATAATAAAAGTTAACTACTAGATTAATATTAACCAGTACCCTACTATACTGTGCCAGTACTTTGATGGCGATAGCGTAGGATAAGGAAGTCGATTAACCTAATTACACATTATAGTACCTATAAAAACGTTTTAATTAGACACGACTGAATCACGACAGATTAAATAAGATGATAATGGTTATTAATTTCTTTAAAAAACAACAACTTACATATAACCTGGCCAAACAATAAATAACATTTTACAGTAGGCCTATTCATGCGTTTATTCTTAATATAGGCGACATCTATAAAATTGATTACGATATAGCCAGTATTCAATATTCTTTATTTACAGTACAGGACCTAGTTGTACTGTACATGTATACACTATATATAATATTAGGAAACGAAAGCAACCATGACATTGCAGAAATGCGCACTCAACATTCAACTTTCCAGAACGATGCGCAACATATATACAGACATCTCAGATGACAATTTGGGATGGGTCCACTAATGAAGTTGGGTCAATAGAGGTCAATTTTATCAATAACATATACCTCATTTAGTGTATCTATTTCAAAGTGCGAATACTCTCCTTATGTCAAGAATAGGAATGTACCACTATTAATGAAACTGCAATAGATACATTCAATAAAGATGTTTAATGAAAATAAAACCTATTTAAAACGATAAATCCTGCACGTGGCTAAATGATATTAGTTCAAATTCAAAAAAAGAGTTAAGCAGTTTGGAGGGCATAGCCATACTTAAAACCATGAATAAATCAGAGGAGCCACCGCAGCATTTCTCGTGAAGAAACTTTGGAAAAACGTCGTGTTTGTATAATTATAATTCACATACAGTATCACTTAAAAAGATGACATATCTATTGATTGAAACAATTTAAATCAGGGCAGTCGACAGGGGATGCATGCCAAGGTCTACCGAATGCAAGTTTGACCGTTTTGTCTAACAAGTCCTTGCTAGAAATTCGCAACTTTTTGGTATTGATTCGGCACTTATGATAAAGCCAGCAATTCAGATTTTTCAATTATATCCATAAAAGACATCGCTAAAATAATTGAAAAAACGACTACATAATTCATTTCAGTTAGTTTTAAATGTTAAATCAATCACGTACTTTAATAATTTTTTATTAGACGTGTTTTGACGATTGTGAATTCCACAAAATTTATATTGTACATTATACTACGAAGTAATTTTAAGTACTACAAAGCACAGTAGGGGGAACTCAAGAATGCAGTTCCAGACCAGCATTTGCGGCAGTAGCTATTTGAAAACCAATAAGAATGCCGGTCGGTGCGTTTGCATCTACTGTAGGTCACAAAAAATCCGGCATTATACTATTGGCTACCACTTAGCTACTGCCACAACTGCTGACGTGGAACTACATTCTTGAGTTGCCTATAGAGTAAGCAGGTGAATCGGTACAGCTAGTAAAACATGTCACTCGCATCTCTTTCAAATATGATTACATTTAATTAGAACTTCATTTTTATGAATTGTTATCAGATTACCGGTACGTTTCGAACAACAGTATGAATTAAAATTTATAGTAACAGAATCTAACGCTATAATTGACACCTTTACCTTGAAACCTGTAAACCTTCTGGCTATGGATAAATTCACGAACACGATTACCCTGACAAACAGCATATTTTACGCAATGACAACTTATTCGAGTCTCGAGAGAATCATGACTGAAATAATTTAAAGGTGAAAATTCATTTCTTACTTGGTCTCCAATTTAAATTTTTGCGCGTTTCAGTAATCGGTTAGGATTAAAAGCTAGGCTCAAGTAGCATTCGAAGAAGAGCCCTAGATCCGCCGAGTCAGCACGTGCAGAATACTACTGTACTGTACCTGTAACCTTGATTTCATTGGTTTACATATGTAATTGATATGCACAACTGATATGTTAACAAGGTAAGAACACGTATACTGTGGTAAGAAACACTGTTTACCCGCATAAAAGTTATTATTAAACACCCATAAAATGCCTGCTGATAATAAGCATGCATGCATGCACGCATTATTTCTATGACGATAGAATATTTCAAGTTTATAGGCAAATTTTCATTGTGGAAAGATTTTTTCTAGTGCACCATGGCCTTGTCAATATTCAACACATATCAGGGAATATCATTCTACCCAATCAGGGAAGAATTTTACTTGCCATTTTGTAAACTGTTTGGGAAGACTTCATATGCTAGCTGTCAATGATATCGTATTATTACTTATAACAATATAGTTTATACGTACTGTAAATGCATTCAATATGAAAAGGTAATTATAAGGTACGTTTTACGCTTCTTCAACATTCTTGTCATGGCCGGTGCATTTCAGGATAGCAGGAATAAACTCAGAACAACTAGGATTTCTAGTGGTTTTCCAGTTTTCTCTAGGCGAATTTATGCCTAGCTCGTAACAATTAACTATTGGATATTGCCTCTAATCTTATTTAGCACAATACATAACAATAAGCGACTTGAAGCTCTTCCCGGGAATCAACAGATGTTTGATAATGAAAACTAGTTAAAATGTCCCAACAATTATTATTCTACAGATCCACTCCGTACAGGCAAGGAATGCTCAAACCAACATCCTTGAAACCTGGTGCATACAAGCCACCTGCGTCAAATATTTTGACAAGTTCACTATGTGCCCGTTCAAATTAATGTCCAGTTTTAAACTTAACTATCGTTGACATGCAATCAATCTGAACGAGTGCACTGGTGACAGCAAACAGCCTGCAGTCAGGGGCATAGGTAAGGGGGGGGGGGGAGTGTGTTCAAACCCCCTCCTCCCTCATTGAGAAAAATTTACACTAGATAGAAATAATTTTTTTTTGTTTTGAATAGCTGGGCATTAACAATAACATTAACATTATTAGAGTTATCTAACCATGATACTGACCAACTAACTAACATGCACATCATGATTCATCTCAAACTGCGGAATACCCCGATAACTATATATGTCAGTAGGGGCTGAGTCCCCTTAGCGCATTATCTTTAAAATTGCTGAAAAATATCAAAAATTTCGTATTTGGCTGTTGTGGTAAAAAAATATGTAAAACAAGGTGCTATTTTTGTCTGAAAGGTGCCGAATGAAAGAGGGACATCAAAGCTAATTACTCCATTACTTTGAAGTTGAAACATATGCAGCTGCAGCCTGCAGGCCCTGCACGGAATGCCCTAGATTTTTGAACATAGGAATAATTCAGCAAGTGCGAAATCCCTGCATGACATGTTCCTTTCTGGGTCATGCACAGGGATTTCATGGCCAATGGGATAGGGTACAAAGGGGTGAAATGCTAATGTTTTTCTTTTAAATTTCTGATGCTGAATTCCTGGAGAATTAAAAAAAAGAATACCTTTATTTTAATTGATTTTTGCTGTCTTCTCCGACTCCATGTCGGCACCTTTAGAGTACTGGTTTTTGGCTTACCAAAATGTGGCATTATCCAAAAAGACAAGAAAAAAATAACACTGCACTGACTAGAATGGCCACAATTTCCTAACCAATAGTCCAGTGTTTTGCATGGTTCAAGGCTTCAAGCATTACATTCTAGCAGTGCATATTCTGTGGCAGTGTTATTTTCTTTTTGTGCTTTATTTCGATAGAAAAATGTAAGATTTTGTTCTTCTATTACTAAAAAAAGTTTGTTTCACGCATTTCCCCACATATTCGCAATACTGTTTAACAGTTTATGAGCAGAAATTTGCAAACAGGTTCTATATAAGAATAATTTATATAAATTTCCGGGGGTTTTTTTTCAGAAGAAATTTGCCAAATTCTACACATTTTTTTTAAATGGAAAAATTGGCCAACTTTTCAAAGTGAACAAATTCGCCATATTTTCAACACTTTTGAAGGACAATTTTTCAAACATTTCCAGTTTCTGGGCACAAATTGGCAGCAAAAAAGGTCAACTGGTCCAGTCAAAGTGGTCAACACTCAACTTAGAGATGTGGTCAACATATGGATGTCCGTCTCCCATAAATTAATGTGGTGACCAGCCAGTGTATGAAAATTTGGTCAACATAAGGAGGTGGTCAACATATGGATGTGGTCAACGTAGGAGTTTCTACTGTAGTAGTTTAATTATATTTATTATACTAACCGACAAGCTGGATTCACCCTCTTTTCTGGTCCCTATAGGCTACAGCCCTATCAACCCCCTCTATCTGGGGTTCATGGGATAAGGCACATTGATGTAAACTAATGTACATCGATAAATGCCATCCTAGTAAACTTAATTGTGTGACAATTAATTGTTAAGATAATAAGCTATTCGTGTTGTCTATAACTTTCAGTCTAAATCGATAGATTACTTGGACGAAAGTGGCGAGCTAAACAATGAGTTGCAAACTATTTTACTATTAAATTATTTGTTATGAAACCCGATAGCGGAACATTACGAGTAAACCTACTTTAGCGGAACTGCTATGCCATTTCTGAAGAAACATGATACCCAAAATCCATTAGCCTGCATTTTCAATTTATGGAAAATTTGCAATATGGATCTTCCCGCCTGCAGTCACGAGACCCAATATCCGAGAACAGTAGCAGCAACATCGCACTGAACAAATTATTACAGTATTTCATATTCTTTGGATTTACGTTTATTTGCTGTATGGAGTAAACAAACTGAGATACAATGCTTTGAATGGTGTACGATGTTCAATTAACCATGTAAGAAAATGAGAAAATGCTTTATACCTGTAATTTAATATTGAAAATGCACGAAATGACATGAAATAACGAAATAACTGAAATCGCGTCCATCTTGTGGCTGGGTTTGTTTGTGTGTGGCTTTGGGCCATTCGAAAGTGACGCTTTCGTCTAGCGCGTAGGGGAGAAAGTTTGTAAATTTGACCAATGATAATTTTTAAAAGTAAATATATATGTAGAAAAATGAAAAAATTAAAACGGAGATAATTTTGCAAACTTGATCAATGAAAACGGAGAATCAAATTGAGTGAGTTGTGTAAGCATTATTACGCACTCGTTGGTTTTCAGAAAAACCCCTTTGAATATACAGTGTACATGTATCTACAAATAATGCACTGCATTTTTAAAAAGTATAAATGCGATGTTGAAGCATATTTTCAAATGCCTTCTTATATTGTTGTAATATTAATTTTCTCAATATTTGGTTGGTCTCCGAATTAGCCTTATAAACCATGCCTACTGTATGAACTTGATGACGTCAATTACATCATTGGCATAGTGTCATCTAGTGCAGGGGTCGGCAACCTTTTGAGACCGAAGAGCCAAAAGTTACAATTTACAAAATTTCCCAGTTTTTTAAGAGCCACTAATATTATTGTTTCAATATAATTTAATATTATGCAGGGTTCCCCCAGACCTGGAAAACCTAAAAAAAGTCAGGAAAGAATGGTTTATTTTGAAAAATTCAGGGAGATTCAACGCAGTCACGGCGATTCAAAATTAATACTTCTACATTGTATGTGAACAAACGTTCATTCATGTTAATAAAACTTAATTGTTCTTCGCAAAACAAACACGATCAGGGCATAAAACGCCAAACTGAACAGCATTTTTTCGCCACTTGATGGCTGTGGTGTTGAAATTGGACGAAACTTAAGGGTCCGTTCATTATTTACATTATCAGCCAAGGATGGGGGGGAAGTGGGTCTTGTTTTGTACACCATTGTCTACCCAAGGGAGGGGGGGTATATTACAAATGTCCACATGGACACATGCACTCTTTTTGCACTTTGCTTTTGCTAATTAAATTTACTAATATCTAAAATTTAAACGATTCGCACCATAAAAACAACCAATTCATGTTTAAACATTAATAAATCAGGGTACTTCCAGATCTGGAAAACCTGGAAAAGTTAGGGAGAGCTCGGGGAAGAAGGCTTATTTTGAAAAAGTCAGGGAAATTC
>JAQGBX010001214.1:0-26544 GCA_034698745.1 Megaphyllum sjaelandicum | reverse complement strand
GGTTTTTCCATGACACACTCAAATTCCCTGACATTTAAGGTTTTTTAAGGTTTTTCCAGGTTGTGGGAACCCTGTAGAATAAAGAAGGTAGAAATAACATAACTCAATTAATTTGAAAGGAAATCTAGTTTGAACATGAAATGCGATGGCAGTTGGTTCACTAAATTAAAATAATACATTTTATAAAAAATCATTTTGAACTGATGAACTTGGCCATTGTTTGATGGTATTGTTAATGACTGCAAATTATGCTAAACTTAAACTCATACCATGTACAGTAATTTAAAGAACGCTGAATTTAACTGAATCAAAATTGATGTTTAAAAGATGTTTAAAATCTTTAAGAATATTTCTTTGAACTTCACAAAGATCTTCAGGACTCGTGATTCTCTTCAATACTTTTAGCAAACAAAACTGCCTGTAATCAACAATAATTATAAAATACGTAAACTGTAAGCAGTTTTAATCTCATTAAGTTAAAGGAATCTAGTTTAACCGGGAATTCATTGTTCAATTTATTTCAGGTGGGAGCAGACAAGGCAATATCTTGTTAAATTTTAGGCAAACTTAAGCGTGTCGGAATTTTTTTTTTGTTTTTTGGCTGACTGAAATTTTATGCAAAATCCAATTTTACTATGTTTATAAAAAATGAATTTGAATTATTTTCATTTTTAAAATTCACGTTTAGTAATATTTGTTGACACTTTATTTTTTCGGAAATTTCTAAAACCGTCTGAAATTTGGAAATTAACTATATTGAGTTTATCTTTACCAAAATTCAGGAAGTTGTCCAAGAAGTTACTGATTAATTCGATAAAAAAAAACTTTTTTTCTTTTCTGATGTCTGATCACAAAGTATGTGATAACAATTATAAAAATACCTGAAATGTGAGGATTTAACTGAAATTTGCTTGTTACGCAACATATTCCTTGAAGAAAATTTGTATCCTTTTAAAAACCGTTGAATATACATGTACATGTATTTCTGGATTGTGAGTTAATTTCACTGCCTTAGCGCATAGCTTACACTTAAAGAGCGTAAAAGCACTGATTATTTTATCGGTGATTTAGAATAACGCTCTAGGTGAAAACGGGAATCCATTGAAACCATTTTGTTTTATGTTAAAAATTTTTGCTGACGCATATTCCTAAATGCCACACTAATAACAACCTCAAAAATTCCTTTCAAAAAAGGTTTTATTGCAACCTTTAAGGCTGGCATGATGAAACCAGCCATGAGGTGTGTAGGTCATACTTGACTTTAGCAAGTAAACCTGTAGAAATTCATTCTCTTTGCAATTCTGTGGCATATAATTCATATTGCAAAAAATACAGCAAAACTTAAGTTTCCATTCAGTTGTAGCAATGTTGTGGATTCTAGCAAATTACGAAAATTTCTTGACATAATGCTTTTTAAATGAAGCATGGCCCATTTGCCTAAGAGAAAACAACGTACATTTCCCTTTTCAGGGCATCATTCCTTGACTTCACGAATGAAATCAGCTTGCTGGCACAAAAGATTGGTGGAACCAAGAATATGAAACCACTCACAAAATAAATTCCAAAACACAATAATCAAATTTTTTTCTGAACACTGCGTTATTTGATGAGGATTCGAAGTAAGCAGTTTTGTTGGAGAATGCCAACGACAATTTCAACCTCACAAAGAACCGTGGTAAATGATTTGTTTTAAAAAAAATATTCCAGATTTACCATTCTGTGAGAGTAAACAAAAATGCCATTTCATTTAAAAAAGAGGGTGAAAATGAATAGTGTGGAGAAGTATGTAGGCATGACAAACTTTCTTGAAGTCTGATGCGAAGGGTTGTAGAACAGGCCTCATATTGAATGTTACTTCACAGACAGTTTTAGGTCGAGAATGAGTGGCAGAGCTTCATCAAATAAGCAAATAACGCCCCTTCCTTCAACTCGAGACCTACTGACTTTTTGCTGGAAAATGAGTGATGAAGCAAAGTGCAATACAATATTGATTCTGAGTTGTAAAGAATCCACCAATGTGCACCCATGCCTTAACACAACACAACCGGACTTAATCAACCGACCTGTTTTAAAGTGTGGAAGCATGTATGAGGGCAAGGTGCAACAAAAATTTGTATCTTCATCATTAATGCACAATGATGGGACGTATGCTTCTAGCAGACTTCCATATGCAGTTCGTCCATTGCAGCAAGGGTGGCGAAGAGTTTTTTCCGTAAAGAAAATGTGATTGCCGCACTTTACCACATTCCTCCCCTGTTACCCCCTCTTCCAAGGGGAGGCCTCATTCCTCTGAAGGGCATCATTCCACGACCTCTCGGTCCACCCCGCATATCTCCGCGTCCGCCACCTCGATGAGGGCCCCATGGAGGCATCATGCCCGGCATGTTGCCCTGCTGGTGAAATCCTGGCTTCATAAAGTTCTCATGCCTCGGGTTGTCCATTCGCTCGAAAGAATCCATTCTATCGCAAGAACCATCATCCCAATTACGTTTCCTTGATCCTGGAAAATTGGGTCCCTGTTGACTGTTACCATCATCCATTGGCCCCATCCTTCCTCCTGATATTCGGTCATCCCAGTCACCTTCCCTTCTCCTATTCTGTTCATTGTTGCCGAAGTTACCACTGGGTGGTGGCATGTTGCCCTGGTTGAACGGGGGCATACCCCCTCCCTGTGGTGTAGGCGGTGCGTGACTCCATCGGCTTACTCTCTGCCTTCCAGGTGGTTTGACATTGCCATCAGAGTTAGAAGAATTCTGAAAGTTGTTGAATTCAGACATGGGTGAATCCTGGTTATTCCTGGATCTCATATCCTGGTCCAATTTCTCGCTCCTTCCATTTCCTGAATGGAGGCCATCCTCTGAGAAATCGCGCCTCCCCTCCGTTGGTTTCGATTTCAACCGCAAATCGCTGTCCATGCGAAAGTCACTGTCACCAAACTCCTTCCAACTGTCCTGCTCTTTTTTGGATGGCATGTCCGGATTGGGAAAGTCATTCGGTCGCTGGTTTGGAAATTTGTGAAATCCAGAGCTCTGAGAGTTCCCTTGTGGCATCTTGCCATCTTGAAATCCTTGGCCCTGAGCAGAAGGCATAAACTGGTTGCCATTGCCAACTGCAAATATAAAATATATATACATAAAAGTTTACTATTTGGACTATGGTTTAAAGCAGGATACAAAGAATTCCTTAGTGAATCTAAATAAATGTACTAATCTAATATCATGACAATCATTTCTTGCAGTTAAAAGTTTATCTAGATTCTTCTTTTAATTTAAAAATTTCAAATGCATAGATAGGGTTGAATTTTACACGTAAAGGAAATCCTCAGAATATCAAAAAAAATTTGGGTTTTAAGTTAAAAATGCCTATTTTTCCACATTAAGCACATGATTTTAGAAATGTTGTTTGGAATAAGCTTTTTAATAAAAATATGCAAGGCAACGGATAGGGAAATAGGGGAACCTGAATAGAAATATAGGGATTTATAATTTACCTGGAAAGCGTGGTACTTGTCCATCAGGTCCTTGAGTTGGTGGCCGTTGCCATGTCATGTTGTTCATAGGCATTCTTGGCGGCCCCTGTTGATCTCCAGCATTGGGCATCCGTGGGGGGAAGCCCTGAGGAATTGGTGGCGGTGGCATCTGATGCTGTGGTGGTGGGGTTGGGCCTGTAGTTCCACTAGGAGGTCCATCATTTGCTAGAAAATAAGAAGACAACGATTTAGGGAGGTCATTGTCTAGCACACAAATTTAAAGTGATGTATGTACCATACCTTGTGGCTGTTGTTGTTGTGGTTGGTTTGACTGACTGCCAGGAGGTGCAACTAAAAGAGGGCGCTTGTTATCCAACCATTGCTGCTGGAATTGCCTTGGAATAGGTTTCGCATATGGCACCTAACATTTGCAAAAAATTGTAACATTATAAAACACAGGTGCAATAAACTGTTTGAAAGTAGTCTTGTAACTCATCAATGTCTAATTTTCTGGGTGATGATGCTATTTTTATGAATCCATACGATAAATTGACAAATCATTAGACCAGGCTAAAATTAGAACCTTGCTTGCCCACACACTCACCTTTTTCTGTAACGGCATCTTATTATCATTGGGTAATTGCGGTTCCTCAGATCCAAAGTCCAAGCCTGGGATGCAAGGCATATCCATCTCAGCTTCCTGATCTGCTTCTCTTGATGCCGGATGTTGGTCAAGGCCCATTCCAGGAATACAAGGCGCCATGGAAATGTCATCTGTCATTTTTTAAAAGCACCAGCTCGATATAAATACTCGTAATTTTGAAGTGGAGCATGTCGATCTTTGTATTATTAAATTAAAAATATTTTACCGTATTCAGCAGTTTCATCAGGATTGCCACTGACTAAAGTGTTAAGATTGTATTTGTCCCTCATTGCATCACCAGGTCGATTCCTCGTCCAAAATTTACTATAGATTTCAAGCATGAATTGATTAGGCACAGAAATTGATGATAATCATGCTAAACAAGGTTCCAAAGAGTACTATGGGAGAACAACAATAAATATAAGTAGAGTTATTACCAAGTGTGATCATTCGATCCAGAACATAAGATGTGACCCAAGGGGTGCCAAGCTAAAGACCAAACAATGCTCTCATGTGCTTGATCCATGCTCCCAACCTCTTTATCAACACTAAAAATATTAAAAAACCCATTTATGTACATCACAAAATGAATACAAAGGAAACTACATGCTTTCAGTAAAATTGTAATTGTGCAAATTGATGATTGCCTTCAAAATAAAAACTGAAGAGCGTTTTGCTGATAATGCATACATAATGGAACATAATAGAATTATATATTTTTTTTATTAAATGTCACCAATCAATGGTATTCATTAATTATTAGAAACTAAATGAAATGCTGAAATGATTGCAATAGATTACTAACCCAGTCAGCCAAAACATGACAGCACCATCAGACCCTCCACTAGCAAATAATGATTCGTGCACCGGATGCCATGCTAAACCTGTAAAATAAAATAGTGTTTTGATCTAATTTAATCCTTCATAAATAGAAATTGAAAATTGGATTATACAGAGCAGAGATGTAAGAACTTACTGGTCACTTCTTTCTTATGACCACGGAAAGTCTGCACTTCCTGACTTAGTTTTCGAATGTCAAAAAGTTTTATCAGATGATCACGAGAAGCAGTCAGCAGCCAATTTCCATTGTTGTTCCACTTGGCCTCCATCACAGTACTTTTGTGGGCATGGCTATCGAAAATTTAAAAAAAAATGAGTGGTGTTAAAGCAAAAAATATGCAATAAGATCTGCAATTACTTCTTCACTAAGAATACATCGTAGAAAAGTTTTTTAAATGTCGTGTTTTTAAATCATATCAGGGTAAACAAAACGCTTAGATTAGTAGTTGTTCAAAAACCAAAATTATTATTTAACGTACAGTGTTGCTAAACTCTGTCCTGATTTGGGATCCCAAAGCTTGATGGGCTGCTGGCTGTCTTTACTGCCAGATACCAATAGACCTTTGTGGGGGTGCCATGCAAGACATTTTACATCAGCACCATGACCTGAAAGATAAAAGGGCAGGTAATCAGGAAGCATTTTGCCCTCAGAAAACAAAAAAAAAACATTTTCAAAATATTTTCACTTCTCAAGAAAGTTTCATTATTAACAAGAGTATAACAGCAAAAAATACACATTATGCATTTAATAGTTTAGTATATATACCAAGCAATCCATTAATAAGAATTTTTTGCATGAATAAATGCTTAAATTCCACTATAAACATCGACTTAATTGAAAGTGTTTTTAGCTCTTTATGTTCATGAACTTGGTTATTAAAATGATTCCTAATCCTTCAAAGACCGTATTCAAAATGACATTTGCCACTAATAACGATGCATTTCACGACTTCATAAAACACATTTCAATGCCATTATATGTTCCATTTTTAATTATATAGATGATCTGCTTCAACAAACTGACAATGCAAATGTGGTGCATCTTAGTAAAGTAGCTTTATCAATAATGGATATTTGAACTAATTAAGGCTGATTATAGGCAATATTACAAATTGCAAACGTTTTTCCATAAGAATTAATTTAGAAATTGCACTACTGCTGGAAGTCTTTTCTACCATAGTTCTCTTCCTATTGGTTATTTCGGTGTTTTTTTAATTCAAGTAATTAATAGAAGAAAACAAGTAGTAGTGACGTGTCAAAGAAGATTTCCTTACCTCTAAGAATCCTTTCCTCATGACACCTCATGAAATCCCAAATCCTGACCGTACCGTCATCCGAGCAAGTGGCCAACTTGTGATCCGTCGGACAAAAGCTGTGCAAGGGAATAAAAATCACAGGGAATTTTGCTGAAATTTTTTGAGAATTATAAACGTGGAATTAGCCAGCTTGGCCATGTTTGTTGGGTTGGGTGTGACGTTTTAGGGAGAACGAGCAGCACAGGTTGAAACGTCCCCAAACAATGTTTGAGAGCTTAAAACAGAACCTGTAAATACAGCACTAAATAAACATCTAAACAATACGAGATGACAAAGGGAAACGGCTTTCCTGACGTTTAGAGGAACAATCCAAGCTTTAAACCAAAGTCAGGACAGCCGACCCGGCATGCAATACCAGGTCTCTTAAATTTTTTTGCTGAAAATTGCAAAGATACTTTTTTGTTTTGTTTTTTTTGGAAAAATAGTGCTATACTTTCAAGTTTACCCAACTAGGGCATTTTGATTTCGATATTAGTTGTTATCTAGAAAAATGAACAAACTCCTGTGATGATGATCACTTACAATTAATATAATTTTTAAAAAGCAAATAAAGCGTTCCAATGGCATTTATTTTAACTATCAAAAGGAATTCTTATTATCTAATAATCCCTATGGACATATGTATAAAATCCATAGTAATACGCATACTTCCAACGAACTTCCACTTTTAAACTTTTAAACTTATTAACACACTGCAGTGAGCAAATGTGCAGTTATATATTATGAACAAATAAATTTCTATAACTAATGATACCGATTAATAGTCAATTCCCATCTGATAATAATTCCCTGGATCACCATTAAACCACAACTGAAATTTTACATGCAGTTTCCTCACACTTCGAGTGCGGCAAACGTACAGTATTTCAAATTCATCTTAGCTCTAACGTCTCGTTAAGTCGCAATTGCAGTTACAATCTCCTTTCAAGTAATTTTTCCTAAGTCTGTATCAACATTTTCCTAATAGAAACTGTGGCTCAGAAACTTGTCACACCAGCTAGGAAAAACAGCAGATTGAACTGTTGGGTGATTGTCTAGTTACATAGTCTCTGAAAGTAACTGATGTTACATGAGAATCAGCACAGCAAACTGAATACGACAATCACTGATATGAACCACGTATTGCTCACCATCTTGGTACAGCAATCATTCAAGAAGAAGAAGAAAATCCACATTCTGGACATATGAACGATAGTAGGAAATTGGAAGTTAAAATTGTTCTCACCAGAATCGATCTCATACTGCTAGGATTCCTTTTTTGCATGAATAAATTGTTTCATTTTTAAAACTAAGGATGTGGTAAAAACTCCAACTGACTAGTTAGCTTGCATAAAGGATAATTTATCATCGAGCAGTCAGCCTTTTGACCATTGGAACATTTTGAGCAAATTCCATCATAAATTATCAAAAATTGATGTGGAATACTAAATAAAAAGATGGTTTAAATCCACATGCCATTTCGGATCACAGACTGCTCTTTCTGACTGCAGATTTGTTGTTGTTACCCAGTATCCAACATTGCATTGGCTAACATCATCAGAACCTGCGTTACATATTCCCTTATTTGAAAGCTAATGATTTGCAGCAAAAATTCATGCTGATTATTTAAATAAAAACCCAGAATTTATATTAAATGCCATTTCTTCTCAATAATCAAGTGCACTAAATTGGTTTAAAATTCTTCTCAGCTCTAACAACACGTTCAGTCGCAATTGCAAATGCAACCTTCTCCCGATAAATTTTGCTCAACTATGTTTTAACATTCCTGTCTTAACTTCACCGTGACTCTGAGATTTTACAGAACAATTACAGAAGTTAAAAAAGACAACATAATGAACCGTTTAACGATGCATTCCTGGACCACAGTTAGAAAGTTATCGTTGAATAGTGTGAAAAAAATTACTTCTAGAACTTGTCTCAAGGTTCAAATGACTAGGTACTACTCAAGACATCCCGTTTTTATTAACCTTTTGATTTTCAATTGGCCTAAATTATTAAGTAAATAAATCTTAAAACAATTGAAATAAATGATTTTAAATTGTATAAAGAATATATGAGAACAAAAATAAACTATCCAATTCCTCACCTATCAAAACTACGAAGCCATTTGTTGCTATTAAAATTGGGTTATATCACGTGAGACATGTTAATATTTTCCAAATCGATGTAATGAAACAAATCTACACTCATTCAGAATTTGATCAGGACAGATATGCAAATCTCCGATGTTAAAACTTTAAATGGACCTTATACAGATTTAGTGAAAATTAACTTGCCGGCAATTCTTTTAGTTGGTGATTTGATGAAAAAGTCACGCGGCACTTACATAACTCTGCAAAAGGTCCATTACTGATTAAATTTTGTCCAACATGCTGGAAACACGCATAAGGCACTGAATGTTACTGATGAATTCTATGCGACGAATTTTTAAAACTGTAGAATTTGATGAACAGACCCCCAAGGTTAACTGAAACCTTATTATGTGCTGAAATTGCTGCAAATGTGACAAGCGAGTTACGCACTACTATGAAGTTGCTAAAGGGTTATTGTGCAATAGATAACTTCCCAATCAGGAAACTATGCCTATCACGTGCACTTCGGTCTCAATATATTCAAAAGTGTTATTTAGCTAACTATTCAACAGCAAGGACTATCCATTTAAAGCACTCATCAGTCTAAGCGAGTCCCCTATTAAGTTTACATAAATATAGTAAATTTTATAAACAAGAGCTCGACTTAAAAACTTTTGATGTAAACCCATTTATTCGACAGTAGCATACACACGTTCACTAAAGTAGAGTTGAGGGATTCTCATTAAAAATGGAAATTAAAAAATAAAAATAGCCTCTAAAAATCAAAACTGGGAGTGGGATTAATCATCATTCACAGATCATGATTTCCTTTTATTCACATGTAAAATATAGCAGCATCGCAACAATTGGGCAATGTTTAAGAATTAGCATATTGCGAATATTTTTTTATTTGCAAGATTTTTTGTGCAGTAGCACTTTATTAATGAAACGTGTCATTGCTCACTCAAAAAATATCAGTTTGCTTTATTTTATTAAAATCATCACGCACACAGTAATAGAGACGAGTAGTAATAACACCATTGTCATCTAACTGTAACACGAAAGTAAACTTGAATGGGGCAACGTGTGCTATGATTTTATCAGGAGATGGTATAATTCGTGATCCAAGTCTTTAATCAATTTTAACAGAAACCTTAACATTCAACAATGGACTCGCCAGCAATACAATGATGCCTCTAAAGCAGCATACTCTGCTTGAAGTAGCATTATGCAATTTTCCAAAGTATTGGCAAAGAACTACATGCTTAACTTTCAAACATAAGCTCGAAAATGACAAATAGAAGTCTGCTTTTCAAATCATGCTCAGAACACTTTGAATCCAAATTGGGTTCCTGAGCAATTAGAACGATTACAGTTCAGTAAACAGCCTAAACAGCACTGTTTGTAAGGCCAAACTAGTCCATTTATAGTTGATACATTACAAACAATGAAAAAGAACAGTGCGGCAGCTGTGGTACACAATGCTAAATGTGTCATGGTCCTAACCCCGCAGCAAACCGCCAAAAGAATACATAAAACTAGTGGAAAAATCCAAGGACATTTTACATCACCGAGTTGAAATAGAAGCCCATCCAGGGTGGCCCACCTGATTCCTCGCAACGGCTCCTTATGTGCCTGGAACATCTTCACGTTGTTCATGTTAGACTGCCAATATTTTACAAATCCTGCATGATCGCCCGTCACCATCCAGAGGTCATTGTGGCTCCACACCATGCACCGAACAGGAGAATCATGGGCCTAAAAATGAAATAAAAACAACATTGGTTTTGTGCATTCGACAAAAAACGGGTGAACAAAAAAAATCAATTTTTTGAATTTGAGGAACTCAAGTAGTTTGAATTATTTTTCAGTCATTGGTTAGCTTGGTCAAGAATCTTTTCAAAATTGGAAAATGACTAATAATGTCCCTTGGACATTTTCCAGGGTCTCGGTTTTGACCCTTTATCACACATTGCATTGATCATGGAGAATTTTCACCATTTTCACATACTAATTAGTTGATAATGCAACAGATACAGCTATCAAAGCTCACAATGTAGCAAAACGGACAAAGGATATTGCGAATAACCACAAAAATCGAAGTGAAGTTAGTCAAGAATACAATACAATTCTATCACTTCAACATACTAGCGTAATTATTACAACTGTACTAGGATTTACACAGTAAAAACAAATCTGTGGAATGAAAAACATAGTATTTTTCAAAACCGAGGTTGTGTAGAATAATTGTCAAATTATCAAATTGTTCCAATTCAAAGATTGAATAATTTTCCACAACCACTTATTTGGCCATAAAAGAAGTTTTAAACAAAAAAAATCATATAATTAAATATGATTTTATAATTTAATAATAAAGGAAATAATCATTGAAGTTCAATAACTAAGTCAATTTATATAAATGGCAGAAGCAATAGCAATTTATACACAAAATAGTCACCTGAAGAATTGTCTCAAAGTTGAAGGTTAAACCATTCCAAAGTGTAAATTCGCCACTAGAAGCACCTGTGACCAAACGCCTACCTTCTGGTGTCCACTAAAGATACATTAAAAGAAAAGAAAATTCAAATCATTAAAAAATATGTACACATCCGTAATGAAACGAGATCCTAAAATCGAAAATTAAAATCAAACTTACAGCAACACAGAAGATGGGACACCTCATTTTATTGGTAGACGTACGAACAAACTTGGTAGTGACAGCATTTATGGGATTATGTACATAATAAGGCGGTGGAATCATCTATCAAATTCATAACAAAGCACTGTAAAAACCTATGGGCACTAAGTAAGAAGTAATAAAATTAGGAGATTAACAATAGTACTCACATCAGGATAATAAGCAGAATCAGGTTGAATGGCACGGAAGTCACGCTGATCCCTCTGCCATACCCGCAGCTATAAATATAGAAAAATTGAAAAGAAAAATAAGAATTTCGCATTAAATTTCAAATAATTACATAATATAATCCTGACAATCATCATTTCATAATTTTTAGACGGCTAAATCCTTGACCTCAATAATAAAGCCATTTTAGCAAAGTTACAGAGTCAAAAAAATCATTTGAAATTCGCAATTTTTTAATTCCACTTTTTGAGTATTAAAAATAAGTTTACTTTGTTAGGAAGATTAAATAGTAGTTTTTTCACACGTTATCTTTTCATATTTACCTCAAGTTGCCTAACAATGGCAGAATTATAGTCAATCGTCTTTCTGATAACTGCTTTTCTGAGACGCTTGCCATCAAATTCAACTCCTTGCGCAGATGCAGGGTGAGGATGCTGGTGCTGATGCTGCTGTCTGTATGGCTGAGCATTATAGAAATTGTTGGTTTTTTGATATGATCCTTGAAAGCGAGGCTGCTGGAAGTACTTGGTCTGAACTGGCTGTTGCCCTATCACTGGACCTTGCATTTGCATTTTGGAAACCAGATGCTAATACCAATATAAGCACTCAGACTGGAAATACAAAAAACAAAAGCTGGATTAAAACAATGTTGAAAACGATCCATCTAAAACATGCTAAAATAAGTCTTCAATTTCAATACCCGAAGAGACAAATATATGAAAACTACTGTGTATACTGCTTTACAAGAATGATGCATTCTACTTTGGAAGTACTGATAACTAATGTATAAATGTCAGGAAAATTATACTGCAATAAAGTAGCTCTTTAGAATGAGATTGTCCTGGTTTATCAGTTACTAATGTAACCACACAAAACTAAAAAGTCTTAATTTCACTGACTACAAATATCATTTTTAGTTTTTTTTTTTAATGAAAAGAATTTCACAGACAACTGAATAGGCGCCACAAGTAACTTTATCATGCAAACCAACACCCAACAGGTTTGGAAGTTTGATAGTAACAGAAATTTGACGTTTTCTCCAAAATATAAGCTGCAGAAAACGATGTACAAACTTAAATGTTTGACAATAACAAAAATTACATAAACTTGGGCATATGCATCATTGTAACTGCCAAGTGCTTCAGATTGTGATGCAATATTTCAGCCTGTTTGTTTAAATCTCTAAACTCAAAATACCCTATGTCCATGGTTCATCGAAGTCATGGTGACTTCAAATGACAAACCACTGAAGCTGATGTACAAGCTGTTAGGAGTGCTGACATTGACTTTTTATGGTAAGGGTCTGTACATCAAAGTTTACCTTTGTTTATCTCAAGCCTTTCTAATTACAAAGGCTTTTGACTGATGTACAGCTGCTTAAACAACATGTAACACTAATTGGTGGATACATGCTTATAATCACTTGTAGTTAAGGAAACACATCATTACCATCTGTTGATAGCTAACAAGTTATTTGGGATACTGCAACCGAGTCATAACTTGTGTTTCAGCTGATGTTGACAAAGCAATGCAGCAAATACAAGCTGCATAAAGATGAGTTTTCACAAATTGAATAAGCTGCAAAAACTACCCACTTCTTGGGTAAGGTTTAATATTTACACAATATCAAACACAAGGGGATACAGGCTAATTTCATATTTGTCGCCCTAATCTTATATTAAAATCCTAGTATGGGAAGCCATGGTATTTTTTTGAAAACGTATTAATAGAATTAATAATGACGATAGAAATTTAAACAAAAGAAAAAAGGAACAAATCATGGTTAATAATTTTCAGTGGACATAAAAAGTCTGGATCGCCTAATGCCACTTGTCTAGAAGAAATTTGAAAAAGATGGCTTTCTTGCCTAACCCAAAAAAAAAAACAGGACACGACCAGGGTAATTAGTGTTAAAAAACGACGTTTCGCCGCAACATGCGGCTTTCTTCAAGTTTAATCTACAATATTAAGAGTTACAATTAGCATTCTAGAACATCCTCGCTCGACCCCCTTGGTTTCGTTTTTTGTCCTCTGTTATTAACTACTAGTGGTATTCCTAATTATTATCCTCATACAAATTTTCAATATTATGTTCTAGAATGCTGATTGTAACTTTTGATATTGTAGATTAACCTTGAAGAAAGCCGCATGTTGCGGCGAAACGTCGTTTTGTAACACGTATAATTACCTTGGTCGTGTCCTGTGTTTTTTTGGATTTTTTCACCGACCACTTGAAGACAGTTATTATGTTTCTTGCCTAACATCAGGATTTCATAACTGAATGCACTAAATAGGCCTACTGAATATTCTTCGAAGACAATTTTCGTATCTCAGAAACAGCCTTATTAACACGCTGGCAGTGTGATACTGTTTCGGAAAACAACAATGGACCGTACATTTCTTTGACTATATTCCACGGTACAGTATCAGACCACCTGCAGTCTACGATTACCTGTCATGGGTGAAGGCGTCTCAACACGTGGCTGTCTGCGACAAACGTTTATGAGACGTTATAGTAGACCTTCTCATTTCCCATACACTGTAATGTTGGTTCAAGATATTATTATAAACTAAACATAGAAATTTTAACTAACTGTCTATTGGATCATAGACTTGCTCATGTGAGGTACTGTACATGTACATTTATGCATTCAGTATCATAATCGCAGAAAACGAACAATGCACTAAACATTCACAATATTTTCATGTTCATTATATATTTGTTAGACAAAACTAACATTTGCGATGAATAGCATGTTATCTCAAGTATTTGTATATAATAATGTGAATATTTCACCCTATAGAAATAAAAGAATGGAGCTCAATGCACATTTCCATACTTTTCGGGGCAGCGTCAACGCAGTCTTACCTTTTATCTCATTTCCAATATAAGCAAAAAAACCCATCATAAATGTCATAAACTTAAACACGACTTATACAGCATAATACCGTTCATTCACTAAAGTATATCCTGATAAAAAAGGCTATTTTCTCAATTTTATTTCGCCTCTTGTACTCTGCAAAAAAGGACTAATCCGCCATTCCGCCATGTTGTTTTTCGAACACTGAGAATTTTTATACTCTCGAGTCCCAATTTGAAATGATATAAAATAGAAAAAATTACTTACCATAAATATATATATATGTCTCTTATGCCTAATTGTCGTTATATTTAGCGTTTTATTTAAAATAAAATGAGGCTTTCATTAATTTTCTATAATAAACAGCAACAATAACACCACAAAATAAATGGGAACGAGACTATTTCGGAGACTTCGAACGTTTCCCACAGTACTAAAATGCTGACTCCTCCCACTTTTCCCTACCCATGTGCTTGCAGCGCTGCGTAGGTACAATGGATCATGGAAAGCGTCGTTAACACGGCTCGGAAATAGTTGCTCAATACCCGTTTCGAGTTCGACTCGAAAACTCACCGGAAGTTCAGTTCGCTCATGCGACTTGGCGTGCCATACCACAGTATAACCACGTCAGAGTGTGCTGTTTTGTTTAAAATTACTCTTCATTTGCTATTATTTAAACGGGGTTGATTAATTCTCTAGGTAAAATATATTTATTTTGCTTTCTAAGCATCGCTTAAGCATTTATATCGATTGCTCGATAGTTTTTTTCTAAAATATAATGCGAGATATGGCTGACGAATCTACAACAAACCAAAATTTAAGAATTGCAGTAGTCTGCTCAAGCAATCAAAACAGAAGCATGGAAGCCCACGCATTTTTAAGGTATTATTGTCACGGTAGTGTTTCATTGTTTCGCGAGGTTTCGTGTTTTACCTCGTAAACTGAAAAAATGAAACTGCATCATTCATTTTCCAAGGAAATTACATGTATGCAAATGTCCCCAAATGGGTTATTTAAATTTTCTCTCTTTCAGCAAAAAAGGATTTCTTGTTCGTTCATTTGGCACTGGCGATAAAGTTAAACTTCCAGGTTCGGCTCCTGACAAGCCAAATGTATATGACTTCGGCGTTCCCTATGAAGAAATGTATCAAGATCTGCTAAGCAAGGACAAAAATTTGTATCCATACATTTGGTTTATTCATGGTCTTGTAGCCCATAAAAGCTTTAATTTTTGGGTTAAAGATAATAGGAATGCTTCTAACAACCTTTACTAATGTTTAAAATGATGAAAATAATCGTTACGTGTTTTTTCATGAATATTGCAGACGTCTGGATCTTTGGTGCCATTCATTACATTGAGCAGTAATATTTCTTGCTCTATTTGTAATGAGCAGCTACCTATTGAGGCTAATTTGCAATTAATGACATAGGTGTTTATACTCTGGTTTTTTGTGTGCAAATTTTCTAAGAAAAATGGATGGATTTTTTTTAAGTCTATTAAAAGGAATGCCTGAAGTTAACTCGCAGTATATAATAGCTTACCTGAGTGGGCTTTAAGTTGATGAAATGTTGATGTTTATAAAGCAGAAGTCGTCATTTGTATTCTAAGAATGGTAAAACTATTCAATGTCAAGTTCCCATGCAGCTTGCAAAAACTGTTTCTATACAAAATAGCATGTGGGCATGCACTTCACAAGTCTCATCTTTTGTTGGCCAGTTTTAATGTCAGAAGCTTGGAGAGTACCCCGTTACATAAATATGACATGCATATCATTTTCTGCCACGTCGAAATGTGCTTTTTTGTTTAATGCTAATAAATCTATATTGGACGATTATTTTTTTAATGGTCTAATACATTACTATTTATTTAACAGGGTGCTTTCATAGTTTCAAACATTGCAGTCTTAGCATTTATTTATTTTTTTAAATGAAGAAAAGGGAATGCTAAAACTCTCCAACAAAAGTAATTTTTGGATAAGTTTTCTTGGTGTTATACATTTAAATTTTAAAAGTTGATAGAATGCAGATACATGTGACCTCAACTGAAACGTAGGTTTCAAAAAAGCTGGTTATAGTCTAGGCTGTTGTAATTTTATAATATTAAGCCTGAATATATGAACAAATAAATTGCTGTCAAACAAAATGTCAAATAACAAATCCATCAATTATAGAATTTTATCTACCAAGATTTATGAAGAAAAAAAAAAGTAGCTTTTATAAAACTTATACTGCATCTAAAAATTTGGTCACAACGTTTTTATCACTTTGTGAAGTTATCAGTAAGCGTGTTTTTTGTGGTATTGTTGTAAATATTGCTGTCTTATGGCAGCATAGGGAAACATAATACACGTTAAACCACTAATAATCTTGATGAGAAGAAAAATAATTCTTAAATTTTTGCTACTAAGGTTACTGTAAGTAAATCAAGAAAGTGGTAGGGGTTGTCTCATCAACTGTTTCAAAGACAAAAGTTTCATAGAGGAGTCTCTGTGAATACCAAATCAAAGTGAATTCAAGAAGACCATTTTAATGGTACGTAATAGAAAATGAGGCTGCTGCTATGTTGCAGAGAAAGTTCCTTGAAAATGAGGGCATACCATTTCTTCATGCGCTGTTGTTAGCTTTGATCAAAAGTTGAAACTAGTTGGCATAACATTGTCAAAGATTTGGGGGATGGAAATTCGGAAAATAACAAATCATTTATAAAACCAGCTTTAATCAGTTAAAACAATTGAAAAGTTGTCTGAAATTTGTCGATTTTATTAATGGCCAATTGCTCTACTCTTAGTTTAATAAAACTTGGCATTTATGAGTACTTCTCTTGGGCATCCTAATGGTCAATAATTGCACTGACAATAGTCTTATTTGTCCTAAATCATTCAAATTGTTAATAGCTTAAATCAGTAGTAGGCCTATGTGGTGTCGAGGTCACCACTGGGTGGTGACTACTGGGCGGCCACTACAGCCTATGCAGCCAATGACCCTGAAATTGTGCAACCACAAATTTGCTGGCAACAACTTTGTTTGATTGAGAACACTAAAAATGTAAATTGTATGATAAAGGAGCAGAAGCACACACTGTAATTCTCTGTGTTCTCTCATCCCTGCGTTTTCCTTAATTTTGTGAAACTAGATATACCCAAAACGGAATTTTACATATGCTCGACAGAAATAGACGCATAAAACCAAAACCAGAAAGATTTCAGATCAGTAAAGATCGTTTTGATGTGGTTATATCCTGCGAGGAAAAGGTTTTTGACCAAATTATTGAAGGTAATTTTACATTAGTAATTGAATGTGAGTGAAATTATGTAGAAGCAATTTCTAAGCAACTTTTATTTTTGATTACAATCTAGAACTAGAAAGCCGGGAGCCTGAGGACAACACTCCTGTTCATGTCATCAATCTGGACATTCAAGACAATCATGAAGAGGCGACAATAGGAGCTTTCTTAATTTGTGAATTAGTAACTATAGTAAGTAACCTGTTATGGTCAAATAAACCCAAGTGTGGGACAACATGTGGAAAGTTGACCATTTACCCATTCAGCGCTGCAATGGAGGAACCTCATACCATAATGCTAGAAATTTATATACTACTTACTTGGAAAGAAATTTTTGACTATTGTAGATATACAAATCTACATTGGGGAACAATTCCAATAAAGTTGAAATTTCTTTCTGGAGTTGCTTTTGAAATGTGTAGCATTATGCATGTAGGTAATAGAGCTGTAATGATAAAATTTAAAATTTATTTTTGATTTCACAATTAAGAAAAGTATTAATTTATTTCTCACTGATAAAATTATACATGAAAATAATTCATAATATATTGCATTCAGGTTGAATTAAAATCTAAACATTCTTTTGGTCTGTCAACAACAAAGAAATAAAACATACTATTTTTTGTATGGAATCTTTTATCAAAATTTATAAATCTATTTTTGAAAACTAATAAAATGGAATTGGCAAGTTTGTAAGATTATATTTTATCTTTTCAGATGTCCCAGTCAGAAGATTTAGATAACGATATTGATGAAATCATTCAAGAGTTTGAAAGTAAAACTGAACGAACTGTTCTTCATACGGTACAATTTTACTAGCATTAAAAGTGTGTGTGTATATAATGCAGCGATTAAGTGTCAATTGGTGGCAAGTATGATGAAATGTATTCTTTTCAAATTTCATGTAATACTACATGATTTTTACAACTATTGATTTTCATGTAAATTTTAATTTGTCCAAGAGTGCCTTCATTAGCAGTAAAGCTATTGAAAGCAAAAGAGAAAGTAATTAAAAGCATTAATTATGAAAACGTCAACTAAACTGCATCCTGACTTGCAACATACAGTAAAACGTCATAAAACCAGATGTTTGTACATTCAGTTCTTTAATCAACAAGGAAAAGGTTTACGTGATTTAAGTCCTTTTAAGATAAACCACTTACTATAGATAATATATATCAGTGATTTGCTCAGTGCAAACTACTGGTCAAGGTCTGCATGAAGTCTTCGCAGTTTTTCTCGCTTGTTTTTATTATGATGTTTTTTCCTGGTCTTGTCATTCGCGTTTTGATGATTAGCCTGTGAGCCATGGGCAGGCACAGATCCGGAAATTTTCTTCATATGAACTCCAGGACCAACCTATGTGAAAAATAAACGTTATTGCAGATACTACACATGATAAGTTTGCGAATAAAATTCTATTGAAGTGCAATTAGAAGTTTGAAATTACAAGTTTTTCTATGGTTAGAAAATCTTCGTCATGTCTAGGTATTATTAGTTATGGCCTAGAAATTTTATAATTAAAATGAAAAGCATTGATAGTAAAAATAAGATACATTACTGAAATAATTTCACTCAACTTTTTAAAAAAACATCATTCGAAGCAAATACCTGTTTAAAGAACATCCTATCCAAATCTTGAGTGGTAATTTTATTAGCCTGTAATGCATTAATTACAATTTTCACATCATTCGCATAAAAGTTATTAATCAATACTAATGATAAATTTTGTAAAGCAAATCACTTTTTCAATTCTACTTTGCTGTGTTGTGGGTATTAAGCTCCCAGTTGACTTTGGTGGTGGGAACTGATGGTATTCCTCTTGTTTTATTGTTGGACAAGCATAACAATACAGCAGTTTACCCTGTAAGATTAGTAATATGAAATTTTTTTACGTAATGTAATAATAGATTAATGGTTAGGGTAGAGCATGTTTCTCTCATTGAACAACCTTCACGTAATCCTTCAGCACATATCTTGCCGCTCGGGGATTATCAGGAAGTCCCCGCTGTGTCATGAAGCCTCGCATGTCTTTTAAATAAACGTAGAAAAAAAAATCACATTTCGATGCAGATTTCAGTCTTATTATTTAAAAGATTTACAGCTGTCTTACATCCAAATGAGTTTAATAATTCCTCCGACGTAGGAACCCTGGTCTCATCTTCCCCTTCTAAGGGCTTAGGAAGAATTATTCCATATGTGTCTTCCAAGACATGTCTAGGAATCTGTGAAGCTATGTAATTTAGGTTAAGATAAACAATTGAAAAAAAAAATAAATGAAACACATTCTGCTTGAAATTTATAACCTCGCCAACACCTTTACATTTCAAGCTGTAATAAAAAAGGATATCATATTGACTGGTCCCTCATGATCTCGCATCTGATCAATGGGTAGGATGCCACTAACAACCATCTCAGCTTTCGTCGAAACAAAGGTGGGCATGACCAAACCTGGGCAGTCACACAGGCAAAGCTCATTATCAACAAACAGGGTCTAAAATCAAATTGCAATTATGTCTCAACTGGGTTGGATTTCATAATCTAAATAGTAAATCATTATTGGTATCACATTTTTACATCAGCACTGATTACAAGAAAAAATATATAATTTACTGAATTCTAGTTTTCTTTTCAAAACTTTTGGAAAGATATTACTTGCCCAAAAACTAATACCAGTATAAGTAGTAAAAACAAAACGCACTAAAAACCTACTTATATTTATTACTGACCACTTGAGGATGGTCCCATATAAAAACTAATACCAAACCAAATAATAGTAGTATAGTTTGACGTAGAACTAAGTCTTTCCAGTTCATAAGAGGGTAGTTTTGGAGCTTCGAATATCCTCAAAATTCCAGATTAAATGTCCACAATCCTAGTGATAATGTCAACATTTACTATGCTGCACCAGATGTAGTTCTAGGTTAAACAAATTGCAGGATAGCACAGCTATACTCATTTCATCAATGAAAGCCATTGATGAAAATGCAGGTGATTTTCGCAAGAGCCCATCCATCATATAAGTATTCCTCTAGGCCACCAAAAACTAAATGTGATTAATAATCAATAATAGCTTACTTGAAAATGTTTGGTTTTCCCTGGAGTAGCAGAAACTGACACTTTCTTTGAAGTCAAAATTGCATTTATCGTAGAGCTTTTGCCAACGTTAGGATATCCGACCTACATTTATTAAATAAAAGGCATTAATTTTTATTTCCATCGATAATAGAATGAGATCAAGCAAGAAAATCAATAATTACCAGGCCAATTGTTGTTAATGAGTTTTGAACTTTCTTCTTTGTGTGAACTGTCTTGAAAAGTTCAATTAGCTCAGCTCTTGAATATAATCGACTTTTTTGTGAATGCAAATCTGATGACAAACTTGAGCTTTTCAGTTTATCATTAATGACACGAGTGTCTGTAGAGCTAGCATCATTATGTGCATTAATACATTCTCTGGATGCATCATCTTGGTCACTTTCTTTGCTTGAAACACTGCTCTCTTCATCTGATTCACATTCTGATTCCGACTCTTCACTAAGTACAGTGCCAAATTCTTTCAAAGCTGAGAAGAAAATGGCAGTAAGACCGATACTTTCAAAGTATTCAGACCAATATTCTCTGTAATTGGAGAAATAAAGGGTGTTGATAACATTACTAATTCAACATCTGAGAAAAGTATCAACAAATTGGGTAATACTAACCTTTGCTTTTCCGTAAGAAAATCGGCCTTGTTTATTAGAATCATGTTCATCTTATTTTCATCAACTTCAGTTACATATTTTTCCAAATCTTCACAGCGAAAAAGAAGTGGATTTCTTGCATCAACAATCTGAACAATCACATCACTTAAAAAAAAAAACACGATTTACTAGCTAGAATGGAGCTTTAACGTATTTTTTCCATTAGAATTAAACGGAAAAAGTATAAAAAACTATAATCCAAAAAAGTCTATATTCGTTTTTATAATAGGTTGCAGCATCTATGGTAAGGAATAATTTGGCTAAAGTAAATTATCTACACCAATAAGCATATTGAATTCTTGTAGCTAAACCTTTCTAGCAAAGATTTCTTTCCCACGAAAAACTACCAAAATTGCCTATAGCTCACCTTCGTTCAATAACTCTCCATAACTGTCTCCAGAATTCCAAATTCTTTTCGAATGGTGTTAGCAGAATACCTTCTACATCTTGAAGCCTTAAAAAATGAGGGGATATTACAACATTAGGCCTATAATAAATGAAATACCCAACCCTTGTAACTCCACATGATAGTTTTTAAAACTTCAGTATACTCTGAAAGCTGTCTTCGCCATTCCAGGAATGAATCTCTCTCTCGTTGCTGTAGTTCATCTGCAGATGTCGTTGAGTCCCAAGGCGGCCTGTGATAACAAAGGACAATATGAGGCCAACAGGAAACAAGTTAAATGGCAAGAAATTGCTTTCTTTATTACCTCCGTGGAATTTTTAAAAAGTGTCTATGTTCATCTTGTGCTTTGGAAACAAATGCTTTTTCTTCAATATTCAATACACCTTGTCCTACCTTAGGATTAACGAAGGAAATGTTGAGTTTTTCTGTAAAAAATATTCACGAAGTTTAGATTAAATACTGCAGATTAATAAACCACTTTAGACGTTATATCCAAAAAACAATCATGTCTTATTTGTCGAAGAATTTTTAAAAAAAGATACGGCATTCAACACCACTTTCACAGTCTTTCACAGCAAACAGTAGTTTAACTAAATAAAAGGGCTTTCACAAAGCCATTGTCATAAAGACATGGATTTAATCATTAACACATTTTCTCAATTTTTGATAATTTAAAAGGAATTCAGTAAAACTAATGTTGGCCATTAAAATTTCCTACATCATACATAAAGGTGCAGCTACTGAAGCATGACAAACTATATGTTTACCTGCTGTAAATTCAGTGCCGGCTAATTCTGCTGTTGCAAGAAAATCATCCAAATTGCTTTGTTCGGTAACAGACTGCAAATTGAGACGACCCCAGTCAAAGCCATCCCCCATTTCAGTGGTATGTCTCTAAATAAAATGAAAAATACAAGTATATAGATGCCAAATTAAGTCACAAGTAATTGCAAAATGCAAAAAGGATAAGTAGCCTGATTTTTCATTTTAAATTTTTTTTAAGGATTAGTGTAAAATCAATAACTACACATGAGTCTTTGTTGCGGTTTATTTTTACATCAGCTATCCCAGTGCATATAGCCTACTGCATATGCTATGCAAATAAAACAAAACTTGGGGAACATGAGAAGGCGAGTCAATAATTAAGCGATACATGGCGAAAACTGGTGTTACTGGGAAAGATGTAGAATGTTTCTTGTAGCTGCCAAAGACAAGTATTTCAATTCAATTCAATACCCTGCAGTCGGCACACACAGTCAATTCATCTCATTAGAATGGACTAGTGATCTGCAACACGATGGACCCCAGCATTGTCAATAAATTGGATTTTCCTCAGTTTGAGGCTATCCTTGGGTAATCCATTCCAATACCGGATCGCACATGAAAAGAACGACCAGTAGAATGCATCCGTACGAGCACGGTGCTCCTTCAATCTATATATATAAAATAGAAAACGACGCCATTTTGTTTTTGACGCTATAGCCAATCCTGACTGGCCGTACAACATGGTACGGTAGGCAACTCCGTGCGTACGATTGGCCGTTCGTGACACACCCCCCAGGAGCGCGAAGTCCGTGGGAGTAAACAAGGCCATAAATCTTCTCTAACTTGCCCTAACCCATAAAACTGTCAAACAGGTTTCCCGTCCCCTCTCCTGGATTCGTCCAGGTCATATGGCGCCATCTTTTGGCGATAAAGGTCAGCTATATCTAACTCCTGATCGCATAAAAGGGGTTAGCAAATCAAACCACATTTTTACCCGGGCAAGGCCGGGTATTACCGCTAGTAATGAATAAAGAAACCCTATTCTAAGGACTTCCCGTAACAGGTTAGTTTTCATGAAAAGATCAATCTTGCAAGAAATCCTTATGATATGACTATCAACGATTTGGTTAGTTCATTGTGCTTTCATTTTGATCACTTACCTTATCAATAAATTAGTGATTAGAATTGCAGCCTGATATACATATAGTGTATTTGAAGAAAAATTGTGCAGTTAGCAGGGCTTATTTAAGAATTTTTAATTGGAATCATGTGTGTGTATGTGTGATGAAAACAGGATAATTTCTTTATGAATATCTAAACGTTTGACGATTAAGTTATAAACAAAAATTACATTTTTATTACGATCCTGAAATTCGAACGTACAGTGCAAAGGACTAATAAACCTTAACGAAACTCAGTAATACCGTAGCTACTTCCACATTTCTTACTTCATAATATTTGTGGAAGGGAGGAGAATGTGTAAGGAATTAAAGGTAAAAAGGCGAATACCATGCCCATAACTTGACAGCGACAAAATGAATATGAACCTCAACGTAAACATGTGCATTCTTAATACAATGGGCCTATGGTTCTATCCACCATTATGGATTGTACCGCTTTATCTGCAATGGTAAGAACAACCATTGGCAATGTGTTGCAGGCATTCATCTTCCTGGATGGTTAAATAGGATATGCTCCATCCCAATGATAGAAACAATTGGAATATTTTTGGTCATCGTTGCCGGGGATATTTTCGGCCAAACAATAATAACAAATCTCAAATCCCGATCCCGGTCTGGCGTACTTTGTTAGCCATCGCCAAGCATTGTAGTCCCGATCCGAAGGAATTAGGTGTATATACGTGTTTCCCGGAATTTGAGAAGGAAGAGTCTCCAATCCCCTTTAATATGGGTACATAAGCTATACACTGATGAAGTACAAATGGACGGTTCAGGAGTGTACACCACGTCGACCAGGCAATACCTGTAATATTAATATTTTCAGAAATCTGGTGCGGTGATATGCGAAAAGAAGTTGTCGGCAGGAATTCGTGCATGTTGTCCCGCACTACCGTTTTTGCAGTGTTAACGTCTGCAAGGGATTGTGCAGTGGCAATGTTAGGAGCATTTGCAGAGGATGTATTCTCGAGAAAGAGATATGAAGATGGGATAGCTGGAATGTTCTCGTAAGACGTTACAGGACAGCTTTCGTAACCAGGAAAGATAACTTGCATGACCTTGTCCAGCATCTCGTTAGTGCCACTGGTAATGCTCAGTATTTTGTCAGGAGATGCAGTAGAGTGATCTGGGGTTGTTGAACTGGAATCAGTCTCCATATGGTCATTCTTGAAGTCGTGGGTATAATTATTTTTGCCTTACAGCTCCCAAATGGGTTCCGTCAACACATATCGCGTTATTGAGAGCGTTGCAATCGTTCATGTTGTAATTTGGGGGTGTCGAGGAGCGTGAATTCCTCTAGGTGAAACTACACAGCACCTACCTTGTCAGGTATGTTGATACCACTATGGGCCGGGTACTGTTGGGTACCGTAGAGTGGCCAGGTTCCTTGGCTTGACTTTCCTGCTTCTTCCGAATGCTTCCTTGGACTTCACTTGTAAACACTTGGAGGATTTATCTGTTCTTGATTTGATTGCTTTTACAATTAATTTTTTTATTTGTATTTATCCTGTATTGACAGGATTTCCTACAACTTTTTGAACTTTCCTAATTCTTGTTTAGTTTGTTTCAGGATCCTGGAAATTATCCAGTGTAACTTATTTTCGTCTCGACAGACTGCTTTGCTGTCATGAAAATCCAATTCCATCTCATTTAACTCAAAATTGAGATATTAAATTTTAAATTTAATTTTTCCTAGAAAGCGATTTGCTTTCCTGCAATGCTCTTATGCTTGTTTGGTTTGCTCGCTTTCGCTTTTCCCGGTTTTCTCGCTTCGCTGGCTTCACTCGCTTATTTCGCATATAATCAGTCAACTAGTTTGATTACCATGGAATATAATTTGTTTAATGCTTCACACAAACTATTCCCTTTATAAGGGAGCACTAACGATTCACTATTACAACGACAACAAACGTGACCTTGTCACAATTCAATGGTCAAAAATGGTACTACCTTGGTACCTAATATTCAAACAAACGAAAAACACCTTCGATTGGTGTATCAATACATATAAACAATATTTTCATCACTCCATGTAACGTCAAAATGATTAACTATTAGTAACTCTCTGCAACATAAGATTAGACACTTTTTATAAAAACAATTATTCACTAATTTCACAAACTAACAATATTATTATTTAAATTCAATTCAACTCAGTACTTATTAACTCAACTAATTGACATGCAACACTGAACAGGCGCATAAATTCATGCGAACATAATTAAGAACGATGATCAATCAGCTTAATCTCAATGCGGTTTGATTATGTAATTCATCCTTAGCTCCTATTTAGTTTGAAATTCTTCAACACGACGAAAAATAATTTCGTCGACAGGATTTTATTTATTTATAAAAAACAACTATAAGGCTTTAAATCTATGTTAATCCAAAATGATCGACAGGATTATATTCTTCATAAGGAAATATTTAAAAATATTTATTTGATTCAAAATCAAACTAATAACCTAATCTCAGTATTCTCAAATCAATTTTGCTTATGTAAGGCGTCAAACGTGTCTGTTAACTAAGATCGATAAAAATGCTGGTTTAACTCAGCACCCTGCTATCGTCAATAAATTCTCCGAGATTCAATTAATTCAGCAATGTATCACATACATGATTACAAATTCCATGCATATGGCAAACAACAATGATCAGATTATAATTTCTATTTAAGTTTATATCCTTCTATACTGATGAAATATGAATTTTAATTCTTTTATTCATTTTAATTGGGATGTCGGGGAAAGATTCTCTCGTGAAAATTTAAATTTTTAGATTTCCCCCCCCCCCCGTAGATTTTTGCTTTATGTTGTTTTAGAGACACGAAACGAGAAAGAAATCTAGTTATTGGTTTAAAACTAGAATACCGTGGCACTATTGGTCGATGCGATATCTGTTCAACGTTGTAAGACAGGAGACACGTTTGCGATGAAATTAAAACAATTTATTCAACTTGAACAACTTAAGGAAATTTTCAGGGTGTCCGGAAGAATTGTTCCGGACGCGCGGTTCCGTCCGCGCAGCACAGCGTTGAGCGCGTCGTAGACTCTCGGACACGGGCGCTCTTCTCTATGGCCTTCCGCGGGTGGTCAATCTCTT
>JAQGBX010001213.1:0-26556 GCA_034698745.1 Megaphyllum sjaelandicum | reverse complement strand
CATTACCAATTGATTGCCCGCTGGGTGGCGCTAGTGGTCGGTAAGTAACTTTCTTACTTTAAAAGTTTTACTGTGCTCCCACCCAATACATGCATTTCTGTTAAACATGTAAATGTATGCTTTCATACATTTTCCTTTAAATTTCTGTATATTTTCAAGATTCACCACTTCAGATTGCATATTTTAAACGCCCTCATTGTTTCTCCGTCATTTGTTCAGTAGCGCAAACAAACTAATTTCCATGACATATTGACAAATAATGGAAGTTTGTAATGCTTTTCCGGTTTACACAAGGCCTTGGTCCGGTTTGAGCAAATTTGTTTACGAGCATCTCGAGCACTTTTTTTCCTGCCCTCAAAAATCGCTTCTGCTTTTCTAGCGACCTCTGACCCCCATCTTATCAGACTGAATTGTTCCAGGCCACTAAACTCAATGCTGTTGGGAGCCCATATTTGATCGCAACTTAACCCCAATAAAGTAATGCTAAGGTCACATTCTTGACCTTTTGCGGGGGTTTTGCGTTAACCCTATCAGTTGCCCAGCGCCACCAAGTCCGTTAATGGAAGCGCCGCCATCCGTTTTATGTCTCTTGTTTTCAACAACAGATCCAGATTCCTTTAAAATGACCTGCCGTCGTAAAAACGGACGAATAGCAGTTGTGATTTCGTAAATATTTAGGCCGACGATGAGTACAGTGTGCTATTAATAAAGCTTCATGGACAGCTCGATGTGAGGCGTTCAAGGCGGAGCCTAAATCGATAAATCGTACAATGTGATAAAAGAGGATCGGGAAGTCCGGTTATTCCAATGGGAAAGTAATTTGCATATCAGTTTAGTTTTCATGTCGACCAACGAACTAATTAAGAGGTGAAAACTAATGTACGTGTATTCAAAAATATTGCAAGCAGAAATTGTGGAAAAAAATAAAGTGTTTTGAAAAAATAAACTGATCGCAACTACGTGTATTTTTCTTTTCGAAATTTTCATTAACATGGAAAGCTTTCCGAAGATAATTTTAGATATTTTATGTCTAATTTTATCGAGAATATTCAATTTGAATGTCCTCGATTAAATTGTTTTTCTTACAGATAACGATGGGAAATAACTAGGAATGCAGACTTTCTTGTATTAAAATTTCTCACGAGACATTTTTAAAATTGTTTTCAACATTTAAAAAGCGACATGTCGTGATCAATACAAGCCACAATAAAGGTCTGAATTAATTTGAAGTGAACTGTTGGAAAATTTGGAAAAAAAAAAAAAAAAAAAAAAAAAAAAAAAACGCGAAATTCCTAATTCCTACATCCTCCGAAAAAGCAAATCTCCAAATATATTTCGTAAAACATTTTTCTGAAAGACACTAGAACACCCTCTTAAAAAGTGCAAAAGAACACTGGGATATTGGTGATATTGATGCATTTGATGATGGTAACATGTAGAAACACCTCTTTCTCAATGTCATTCTATCTCGAGCAGTTTTGGGCAAACATTTTGAGGAAAAAACTATGTCGAGGTCCAAAGAAGTAACAGAAATAAATTGATGTTCACGCAAATGTTCGCAGTATGGACATAGGGTGACAATACAGTAAATGCTTACTTTCGACGTGCTTCTTTCATCTTCTTTCCTGCTTGTTTCTAGCTTTCTGGCGCACAATGAATGAAAGCTAATATCATCGTGATGGTCAGTGTGCTTGGTGGCGCCACTGCATGCGTTATGCTAGGTGAAACATTCCGGGTAAAACCTTCCACATGCGCATTAGCATCTCATGATGACTGCGGGACACCCTTTTACGCTACCTAGACGGCATACAATCGATGGCTAAACTTTTGACCAGTAGTGATCAGCGTGCCACTCTGTGTCTTACAAATCTGCTTTCAGATTTCCAAAAAAAAAGAATGTTAAAAACATTCCTGAAAGCTTATAAGCGCTTCTTGTAAGCTCAGCCTGACTCGGCTAAGCTTTCTTTGTGCCCGCCCTCATTTAAAACACATGCCACACTTTTATCCCGCTTGGTGGCGCTAGTGGACGCCGAGTGGTAAGCGCCTGCAATAAGCTTTAGTCGTTCTCACTCATGCGCCGAAAAACTAATAATGCAATTTTCCAAAACAATCTGTTCAATTTTGAGCCACAATTTGCAAAACTCACCCGAATTTCGGCGCAATTAAGCATCCACCCACGCACCTTCCAAGTCGAGTCGCTCAATTATCTAATTGGGTTGTGGTTTCAAAAAGTTTGTTTACACGCCGATCCCCAGCAACCACAATAGAAATAACCGAGGCTTATTATTTTTAAGGCTTTGCTTTAAAAGTGCGACACGAGGCACGCTGCAGCGTAATAATAATAAATATAAAATTCCTGGGCATTAGCATCAGGGGTTAGAGAAAGGACCACCAGGGGGGTGAATTTTGAGAAATCCACGGGGTTATACGGCGTGCGTTTATCAACACCCTTAACCTCGTGTTTATTGTAGTGTTTGGAGAGAAATAAAAAAGGGTATTTTTAAACTGCTAAGAATGCGAAACTGCGCATTAGTGGAGAAATTACGGTTCTGCACATCCTTCTCTTAGCACCCTTTTCCAACAATTTATTTATTCAAATGAGAGGAGGGGGTTAAGGGATTTGCTTTCGTAGGCGTAGAAGGAAGAGGGTGTAGGAATTTCAAATATGAGAATTTTTTTTTAAAAGTATTGCAATAATAAAATCGAAAGTTTCGTTACGCCCTGCGCGTCGATTAACCGCTGTTCTAACGCATCCGATAAGCGAATTCTCCACTGTCCATTTCCACCTGTGGGTTAATCGGTCATTAGTTATTCCCACCCAACTTCCTCAATTAATTCAGATATTTTATAATCAGCGTTGCCACTACTGAACTACAATGCAATGAGGAGGCAATAAACAACAGAGAGCATCCGAGCGTGCTCGCAACCGTGATTTAATCGGCCGTTAATCGAGCCGATATGTTAATTCCACCGCTTCCTCCGATTTAACAATTAGTGTTTCGAGCCGGTGATTACTCGGGGTTAATTTAAATATCTAGGGGGAAAAAAACTTATTCAGTTATTAAAAAATGAAGAAGGGAAAGCGTCTGTCATGATGCTAATAAGCTGAATAAAATTGATTACACGACAGGAACCATGATTGAGAAAAAATAAATCGTAAACTACTCGAACCTGTTCCAGGACCTTGTCAAAATGGACGATGGCCATTTTAGCAATGACAAAAAAAAGCATTCGAGCTAATTTAGTAGGTAATCAAACTTGAAATTAAGAAAGACTTGCATTTCTTGATAATTTTAGGAGACTACTTTTCTGATACAATGTTTTGAACTAATCTACTTGAGATACAGATCTTCTTAATTCTGAAAATCATCCATGATGAACGGTCCAAGAATTATAGGAAAACATCCAGTTTCAGTATCAACGTAGTCAACGTATACTATTCGTAAAGCTTCTGTCTGAGTACCCAGTATAAGAACCAAGCACATACATGTACTGTATCTATGAAATGATCTGTAAAGAATTTCAGTGCCCCATTAACTGCTGACGTCATACCTGACATAAGTCTAATTATGCTGAAGTGTGCAAGTGCGACCAAGTTAAAAACCACACAGCAATCTTATCAACAGGCGCCACAAGATGGCGCTTTTCAGGAAAAACCTCGTTTCTAATCTTCTTGGCTAGACCAAGAGTGGGTTGAACCGTGCATTTTAGATAGCGCAAATGTGCATTATCTTATTAGGTTGCTTCTGTTTGGTTACATAAAATTATCTTGAAAAAATGCTTAAAAAGGTGGGTATAAAAAGAGCTGATAGGGGATAAAAGGAATGCGGGTGGTTAGGGTTTTGATGCCCACTCGACCAATCCTTAAACTTCCTAACTATGAAATAAGATTAAGAAAAAATCATGATGGAGGCGCGGATCCAAATAACAGGGGGCAGAACATGGAGGAGCAAGGGGCATCCATTACAAGCATACACACATCATGAAAAAAGCGGGTAACTCGAAAAGTTACGTCCAAGAAAGACCTATTGTTGAAGCACGTTTCTACAAGAATGGCTCATTAAGACTGAATTGTTAAGGCCGCAACAGGAGGGACCCACACGCACCAGGACTTAGAAATTTTAATTCTAGAAGGGGTTGTTGGGGTTAGTTTTAGGCAAAAAGGTCAACCCTCCCTCTCGTGATCCGAGGTCTCTTGTTTGTGCAAACATCTGCTTTTTATGAGCAACCAAGAATGGCCAGAAACGATAAATAAATAAACAAAAAGGTGCATGACTTTCAGAGAAAAGAAACATAATACTAACAAACTGATCGTGTATAGATTTGGTTGAAAAACTATAAAAACTGTTTATAGAACTTTAATCTTATTGAACATTCCCTTTTCGGATATGACTTGTGGCTGCTTTCTGCAGTAACATGAACCCAAAACACTGTTCATATTGACATGTAAATGTATTTGTGCCTGTGAATCCATTTCCAAAACTGCCAATAAATACAGTGTACTTTATAAGATAATGAACCTACCATTGCTGATCTAGTTAAACAGTTGTTGCATAGTTGCCAATTTCCCTATATTTAAAATTTCAAAAAATGTTGTAATGCCAATTTTCAATGTAAATTTTCCACGAGCAGAACAAGGATGGCGCCACCGCTTAATGCAAACACTGAGTTCTTGAGTTCTAGTCTGATAACTATATTTAATTATTATTTAGAAACAATGCGATGCTAGATTCTAAAAAAGTATATTTTTGATACAATTCTTTTTAACTAAGATTCACATGTATATTTCCGGTGGAAAAAATGAACTAAAATCATTCCAACATACGAATGTTTGATACCTACATGCACAATTGCATGTATACCAATTTCTATAAATGATATCATACATAGTAAATTAGAAAATTTGGCATTAATAGCATCTAAAAGTACATCTGTGATTCAATATTTTTTAACTTGAGATATACTTGTGGTGGAAAAACTGAACCAAAATAGAAATGCTATTGCAGAAATACATATAAATCGCGTTAAATTACTTTACAGCTATATTCAGCGAACTATAACTAGGATAAACAAAATGTTTTTTTGTTGTTTTAATGGACATCAATGTCATTCCCCCGCATGGTGGGTAATAATGCATTATAATTTGAGCTCATAAAATGTATACAGGCAAAAGTATAACAATAGACACGCACACGTTTTCCCCATTTCTTATTCAGTTCATCCCGAATTTTCAAAGATCCCACAAAAAAACAAAACATGTTTTCATCCCCGCATTTCCTTGAAACAAGCTCATATATACTGTATATCCTCAACAAGAAAACATTTTAAAATAAAGATTTTTTTGGGCATAGGTTGTAAGGCTAAACGGAGAAAAAAATCACGTTGAGACAAATATTACATAATTTTAGCCAGTGTTATTTAAAGAGTTCTGTATCAGGATGTTCAGTATGGGTCAAGATCACGAAATAAACGTCAGTGCATAAGATTCAAGGAAGTAAATATCCAGGGTATTTATTCACGGAACTATCACTTTACATTTCAAATTATACTTATTATGCCAATGACTACGGTCTACATCTGTAAAACAGCGTTTAGATTGTGTCTGTGTATGCGTTAAACATAATTTCTATCTGTAGGGCTACACTTTCATAAAAAAATTCTCAAACCAAAAAAGGAAATTTCGGATGAATTTTTCTTTTGAGAAATGCACTTGTGCGGTTATGAAAGGTGGCGCCGCATTTACAGTACTTGTGAACACGATGAAAACATGTTATGTTCATGCATGTACATGTATTTTAAAAAGATACATTTGTGCACGTTTATCTTTGAATAGTTGCCAATTACTTTGATAGAATTTCTTATATCTAATTCGAACTACTGTAATCCTAAAATTTCTGCACTATAGCTTAAAGTATACTGGTGAAAAGTAAGTTTAAAGTCCTGCATACAGTGTATAATCGGGGTACTCGGACAGAATATTTACGAATGGCACTCCTGAAATCACGTAATGTTATGCCAAATCCTTACTCTAATTGGTTTTTATTAAAATTAACTCAATTAATGCATTGATTTTGCACACGTGACCTAATAACTGCCACAAGTGTCGACATTCTCAAGGCTTCTGAGCACCTCTAATAAGCATCCAAAAATTATACTGTATTCATCGGCATTAGATTATTCGGCATATACAGTATACTGGGCATATACACTTCTTTACTATTTTTCGCAGATTAAATCTTTAAACTTATCAGTTTAAAAATAAAACTATAAAAAAAACTTATTAACCTCTTGAACTAAAAGTTGTCGAGTTTAATGTTTCTGTCAGCTAATTTTAAACAACCTAATTTAGCCGCATTTTTCAACTACTTCTCCGCCAGAATTCCTGCCAAATTTTCAGGTGAACAATACGAGCACATTAAATATTTTAAAATGTGTAGGGAAATTTCGTAGGAATTTGCATTAAATGCATATTTCAGATGCCGAATTTTTCAACATGAAGATGTAAAAGAAATAAAGAATGCATGGGGGGAGGGAAGGGGGGCAAAAAGAGGTCAATTGCATTTTTTTTAGAAGAAACCTTTAATAATAATTACCACTATGCCACAACGGTCGTGCCAAAGTCATATAAAATCAATAACGCGCATAAATTTACCTACAAAAACCAGGGCTACCAAAATAGGGCCAAGTTATGTTGATTAGTCAAAAAACTGGGCCTATTTGTTCAAGGCAGGCTGACACGAATCTTTTAAATTTACTCACCAATTAATGCACCTTCGTCCGCATTCAAATTGAACAAATGAAAAGAGCTGACTTACCTATAAACAAGAAAAAAAAAGTTAGCAAATATTGAACAGGAAGGATGGCAGTGTTGTCAAATTCTACAACATAGGTGCAACCTAATAACTTTGTCACATTCCTCAGCACAACGTCTAGACGCAATAAAAGACATTTTCAAACCTGCGAATTGCATCTCCATAAAATAGCTATAGAATCATTTCATGAAACAATTATTGAGAAACTAAAGATAATGTACGAAATTGCCCCATGCAATTACACAAGTACTGTATATACATTAAGTACTATGCCCGACGCCATCTATCGTCCACAAGTCGAAACTGATTGCATTCCGCAGGTGGACACCAAGTTGTGGTCAACACATTGTGGGAGTTCTCTGCAATAACATTTTCGGACATGGAAAATCGAAGGGGGTCAATGCCAAAATGCATATATGTAACCCGCCCTTCACTTTTATATGTATTTGGAGCATCCGAAAGGGGGTTACGGGCCGGGTGTCAAAACTCCGAAGAATGGAGCAAAATGGACACGGCAATCCGACATAAAACAACTTTCGCACGGCTTTCGAAAGCATGAAAATTAGACTATAAATATGCTAATCGAAGATAAAACGCAAAATCGGACGTTTGTTATGCTAATCAATACACTCGATCTGGCCGCATACCTTCAACTACGATTTAGAGGTGCGGCCATTTTTTTTTCGGCATTAATTTAAAAGGGGTTAAATCCAGCAGAAACAAAGCTTATTTTAAAGGCTAATAAATCAAAAGTTCAAAAGAAATCGATAAAAAATTAAACGACTGTTAAATGGGAAAATTAAGAGATCTGACCGAAAAGATTTTGGACAAAGGGTGGAATTAACCTGGAGCACTACTGGCTTTTTTTTAAGTGAGTTGAAAACACCCCCTATTAAACCATATTTACACGTAAGTCCATCGATAGAGATTAATTTCATAGTTTGATTATCAGTCCCTCCCTCCTCTAGAAAAAGGTCTAGAGACAAGTTACTTTTTTCCACAAAAAAAAGTCATGTATTTTTTGAAAACTTGTAAAACGACAAAAAATATAATTTATAGGAAATTGGCCCTAACAAACCTAGAAATAACAGATTACGTGAACAAGATAGATACAGGGTGAGAGCACCTGTCCAAATACAATTTATTCAAAGCTGACCCCAACAAACAATGAAATATAAGAATCCTTTAAGGGGACAGGACATACTGTATTCAGGGTGCGAACACTTGTCAAAATAAAATTTTAAGGAAATTGACCCTATACTTAGAAATATCAGAATACTTTAATGGGAACAGGATACATACAGGGTGAGAACTCTTGTCAAAATTACAAAACAACTACATAACCATTTGATAGAGGTTAATTTCACGCCCCTATTGAAAAAAAATTTCTAGTGACAATTTCCTTATTTTCAAAAAAAATTACGTCATGTATTTTCTGAAAACTTGTTGAATGGCGAAAAATACAATTTATTGAAATTGACCCAAACAAACCTTAAAAATCAGAATCCATTATGGGAACAGGATATACACTTTATACAGGGTGAGAACACTTGTAAAAATACAATTTAAAGGAAATTGACCCTTTGTAACAAACCCAGAAATATAAGAATCCTTTACGGGAACAGGACACAATATACAGGGTGAGAACGATTTCATAGCTGGATTATCCCCCCCCCCCACTTTAAAAAAAAGTCCAGTGACAATTTCCTTATTTTCAAAAAATGACACGTCATGCATTTTCTGAAAATTTGTCTTAGGATGAAAAATGCAATTTATAGGAAATTGACCCTACCAAACCCAGAAATATCCGAATCCATTACGGGAACAGGATACATACAGGGTGAGAACGCTTGTCAACATTGCTAAACATCTCGTTTCACTTCTGCACTTAGTGCCCCATTATCCGCGGCAATGTACACTGTTTTTTATTTACTTTTTATTTAAATTAAATATGAAAACAACAACAGATGGCGATTATAATTACCCTTTTTTGCCAGTTAAGAATGTGAGCAATTTATCATTGAGGAAAAACTGAAAAAGGATGAGGAGAAGAGGAATTCATGATTAACGAAGAAATGCCAACATCAGGTTTTGATTCTGACATAACTTTCTCGGTGCATGACCTTTTTATTTTTAGGCTAATTTATCTTCCCTTTCCTGCAAATTAACGCAAATTGGGGGAAAAAGACTTTGGGAAAAAAAAAAGTTGAATTCATTCATTTAAATGTTGATATTCTCAAATTAACCTAAGTACGAGAGGTTCAGACTTAAATTAAAATGGGTCAACAATCCTTGACAGTAGTATAAGGACGGGAAATGTGTCCACTGACCCCACGCATCACGTGGGGGTGGAGTCTTAACGATGCCAAATCACTCGTCCTCATCTATTTCAATTTTTTTTTCTTCAGCTTTTTAAAAGCAGTAGTTGAAAAGAAATGTAATGTTAACAATAGGTTAAATAAAGCGCCATATTGTTCAAATTTCTTCCGAAGAAGTCAGCCTGACGTGAGATCGTGAATGCATGCTAAATTATTTCCTACACGAATAACAGTAATCACAATAAATATTCGGAGAAAAGAGTGTATGTCGGTATAAATTTCACGCCCATAAGCCCTATTGTTGCCATAAGGCACCGCATTGTTTGAATAGAAATGGCTGAAAATCAGGAAGTCATGAGCTACTGTAGATATAGCTACTAAAAGCATTTTGAGCAACTGGAAATTACGATTTTTAATGGAAATGAGGAAGGGAATAAAAGTCTCTGAAATTATAATCAAATTGAAAATGGTGAAATTTCTTTAATAAAAAGGCGAAAAAAAAATTGATAAATTTGAGCGATGTACTGTACGCACGTAGCAAATCTCGTTAAATCAGGTCAGCCACCTCAACGAAAATAGGATGCGTTTTAAGTGTATGCAAAAGGTGTACTCAGACATGCACAGAATAGCACTTATGGCAGTCGTCAACTCGTGATGTCACTTGTGCAAAAGGATTGCGTTACATGTGATTAGTTGAAAAACAGCGATAACGTTGAATCATTACTTTAAAAACCGATTAGTTTGTTGATTTTGAACACGTGACTAACGACTGCTGAAAATGTTATTCGTAAATACATGTACACACTGTACATGTGCAGGCAAACGTCACATAACGATCAATTCATAACTACGAACATTCCTTTTTATGACCCTTCCCTCATAAGCAGAGATTTTCGCCTTGAATCTACCTTGTATCCTTGAATTCAAGAATTTTGTAGAAAAATGTTTAAAGAAATCTTGTAAAAAAAAACACGCCAAACGAGACATGCTGTCTGAGTGTAATTTTCAATTAAATTTAAAGGCATGATAAAAACAATCAGGGCAAAATAATGGAAATTGAAGATTTTTCTGGAAAACAATAGTTTGCAAAAATCAAAAAGAAAGTGCCAATCGAGAAATTTTTCAGGGAAACGAAAGACTTCATAAAAAAACGTGTAAAACTAACTACCTTCAAATTTACGCTTAAAGAAATTTGAAAATTTATCAAATTCATCTAATTAAAAACTTACCAAATTTACCCCATCAGAAACTTACCAAATTTACCCCATCAGAAACTTACCAAAATTACCCCCTCAGAAACTTACCAAATTTACCCCCTCAGAAACGTATCAAATTTACCCCATCAGAAACGTATCAAATTTACCCCATTTAGAAACTTACCAAATTTACCCCATTAGAAACTAACCAAATTTACCCCATTAGAAACCGACCAAATTTACGCAATTAGAAATCTACTAAAACATTGCCATTCTGCAGAAAAGAGCATAAATTCAGAAATTTCCTTGACCAATGTTTGCGGAAATTTTGAAAAAAAAAGTATCAAACAAATTTTACAGGAAACCCCCTATTGTTGCAATTAACGATGACTTTATAAGAAAATGCTGCTTGGAAATTTGCAGCAAATTAGCGTAGGAGCGCATTGAAGTGGTGCATGCTGTAAGGGGCCAAGGCTAAAACGTGGGCAATAAAGCTAACGAGTTTGGTAATTAGCGTCTTAACAGTCAAGGTGCCTATTAATGAACGTTAATGTGAAGGAAATAATTGTTAATTAAAATCTGGTGGTGAGGTTCAAGTGGCAGCCACGTCTCACACGATTTCGTTGAAAAATTCCATTTCCCAGAGTGAACGAGCCCTCAATTAGCTTAACTCAAGTTGTTGCTCAGCTGGGTGCTTTAGAGCTTAACGAGAGATTAATTTCCTTCCCAAAATGCACCCATGGTCCAGTGCCAAGATGCAAAAGGATCCGTCATCCGTCATTGTATTGTTCGCATTAAATAATTAGCCTGGACACCCAATTGGAAAGTTACCAAAACATTTCCACTCTGCAGGACTCGCCTCGGCTTACAGAATGGATTATGCCTAATTATTCTACTCAAATTAAGGAATAAGAAAAAAAATCTGTCAATTCCGATTACCAACAATGCAATTTTTCTCGAGCCATGCGCGAAGCGTAGAAACAAAAGCGAAACATGTTTCTAGGAAATTCGGTGAACTCCGTGAAGAAAAGGCGTTTTTCCATGCACATTTTCGGATAGAACAGTGTTTCATTTTGTAGGTGTGCCACACCCAGTATTTGCTATACGAACAACCACTAATTCGATTTTAAAAAGCACAAGGAGACAAGCGTAGTTCCTCTTTCTCTTAAGTTCCTCGAAATGACAGCGCCATCTATGATGCGTTCTGGGCAACTTGGTTTATTTATCCCTATATTATCCGGGCATGTATAGCGCCTGAGTGGCACATGGGTGCTCACTGGCTAATTATATAGCCCTCCGTTTGAAAGGAGTAAAAACATCTAATCTAATCTAATTTTCTTATCGGAAATGTTTATTCCTATTACATGCTTAAATTGTTAGAAATGTTCAATCGATGCAAAAATTACGATAAAAGCGTTGTTCCCTTCTTAATAATTTCTTAACAAAATCTTCCCGATACATTTTAACACGTTATACCTTTCCGATACATTTTAGCACCTTCCCTTTTTCATAAAACGTTTTTAAGTCATAGATTTATCCTGCCAGTATATGTTTTAATTCTTCAAAATATTCTCGTATAGTTTCCCAAATTTCAAGTGTATACAGATGTGCTTCGAACCAACTCGTAAATTAGTAAACCCTGAAACCTCGAGAGCATTAAAAATGCAGGTTTACACCAGGGAGAAAAGCCTAAATCATCACATTTCTGTTCATAAAAAAACAAGTTTTCGCGAATTTTCGGCTATTAAGTCGACCGTAAATTACTGGCTAATGATGGCCGAGGCAACTGTTTAACCTTCATCAGAAAATCGGCCATAAATCCGCGTGAAAATATGCATTTTTGTGCCACGGTTCTGGACTCGTAAATAATGCTCATCCACCAGAGGGAGCCACCAGCGTAATGAAAATTAATTTCTGCCTCGGTCATGCCGCAAATTAGCATAAACCAAAAACCTCGTTTTCAATAAGCCTCGTTTTGCGGCGCATTGCCCTGGCGTAGCAATAAACGCCCAGAGCCAGATTAGGCTTAAATTCTGAAAAGTGCAGCGGAAAAAAAAATGGCAAGTTTTAAAATTCTCAGACATTCAAAAGATAAATCCCCGTGCGCAATCAAGCGTCGATAAAGCACGCATGGTTAACAATATTGTTTAAATGGAAATTCCTGGTGAGAAAAGCATCCATGTTTGCTGTTTGTTGGTTCGCCATTTAAGAGAAACGCGATAAGATTGTCTCACTCAGTGCTATTTGGATGTCAATCAAATGTATAAAGACAACAAAAACAAAACTTTGGCAAGCTTTCAAACTGAAACCTGACGTCGATCCGTCCAGATTTGGTAAACTTTGGCCGAGCTAGCGAGGAAACGGAAATCAAAGTGAAGCCATGCATTGATGAGTTTTAGAATATTTTGTACACCTACAAGTTCGTGTGACAGGAAAGAAACATGCAAAAGTGTAACAAAAAGGGTAGGTGTCAAAAAACATGTTACCATTTATCATAAGAGGTAAAATGTTTACAAACATTACTTGAAAGGAAGCGTCAGAAAAGGAAAGTGTTAAAAATTAATCATCAAGAAAGCATGCTAAAAATGTATCATCAATTAAAGGAACATGTTAAAATGCATCGGAAAAGAAACATGTTACCATTTGTAGGTTAAAAAATTTACTAGAAAGGAAACTTGAGAAAAGGAACACTTTAAAAATAATCATCAAAGGAATATGTTAAAATGCATCAGAAAGAACACATGTTGAAAATCCATCATCAAGAGAGCATTTTAACAAATTATCGACAAGGGAGCATGATAAAAAGTTATCATCAAGGAAGAATGCTAAAAATTTATCATCAAGGAAGAATGCTAAAAATTTATCATCAAGGAAGCATGTTAAAAAATGTATCCGAAAGGGTAATGTCAAAAATTCACCGGAAAAGGAACATGATACCATTTATCTTAAAGGTAAAATGTTAAAAAAATTAGAAGAAAGGGAACTTCATAAACGGAACATGTTAAAAATGTATCACCAAGGAAGCATGTTAAAACTATCAGAAAAAGAAACATGCTAATATGCATGATGCGTTCATAAAACAATTTTTTTTTGTACTTTATATGTGAAGTTCCACGGCATAGCGACAATGAGCAAAGAAAAGTGTTGACATGCTTGCTGAAATTTAGAGCAGGTTTGCTGCAGTAATGTGTTTGATGATTTGCTTATGCCGAGTAATTGCGCTGACGAATTGAGCAATATGCTTAATGAACTAAGTTTTAGAACAAGTGTTGCATGTAGTGAAAATTTTAAAAAGTTGGATGAATTTAGTTTAGAACATATTTGAAGTCATCGCACCATTTTGTATGATTTGAGAACCATGGGTGCTGTATTTTATTACACTTCATGGGCGTCATGCGTCTTTTTATCAACTGTATCACTAAATAGCGTTACTTGACGACAGAATTATCTGCAAAATAATAAAGACAGGCCAGACAAAGCCTTGCCGCTCTTTATTCACAGAAAAAGCCGAAGGACAAAGCAGCGTGGGAGTTTCAACGAGAATTTCATCTTGAAGGACATTTTGAGACTTGTCATGGATGAATGGCATCCATTTGTCAAATTCCCTAGATATATCCTTCACGGTCGTGTCGAGCCATGATATGTTTTGGTCATAAACATGCATTAGCAGAGAAATTCCAAATCTGAAATCTTGCATCTGAAACCTGTGTCAGCCTAAATCAACCATGCATTTGATATTCCCAGAATAGTTTTCTTTAAAGTTTTCCAGCATGGACATTTCTAAGAAAACAGCGTTAATTTTAACAATTTAACAAACTTGAGCGTTATTATGAACAGATAGTTCTCACCACACACATGTTTTATGACTGACACACAAATTTCAGCCTCCTAAATTTACGTCAGCACTCGTTATACAAACAAACTAACAGATCAGCATTATGTTTAAGGGCGTGACTTAAGTCGCACCCTGTTAAGTAGGTCAACAAGCAACTTCCGTTTCGAGGTTTGAGGCATCCGGAAATCCTACAAGGTGCAAATATTTACAGAGTTACGTAATAATCGAGTAACACTAAAGCGGATTTTATGTTGTATACATAAAGAGATACATGTAGTATATTTATAACAGCCCCTTAAATATGGCATCCCAGCACTGCAGTGATGCTAGCATTGATTGCCTATTTACAGGAGCAATGAAAATTACTTGTTTAAAACATGTTAAATATAATTTTTAATTAATCACACAACCATTTAAAAATTATGCCGGGCGTTGCTATGGTGATATTCACGGAAAGCTTGGTTGAGGAGTTAAAAAACTAAAAAAAAGTTCAAAAATATATATTCCAGGCTTGACAACGTAGCAAATGATAAATATTGCTAGGTCCGCATAAAATAATACGAATAATACGATACAATTAACACCAAAAGAATACTTCGGAAATTGGATTACAAAATTATAATGAATTGTATTTTAGGGGAAAAAATACCTTGTTTTCATGAAGTTTATATTATTTACTATTATTCACATATAAATGCAATATTAATCTCTGTTTTATATGATTTATCCAGTTTTTAAATCATCTATTAAAACTTCACCAAGTGAATTATAAAATCGCTTATGAGAAGGTTTTATTAGATTTGCTCAAAGTTAAGAATTCGCGTGGAGAAAAAACATCCGATTTGTTAGATAATCGGTTTATTTGAAGCATATAACATGTTTAGAAATCCTTATAAACACTTAATTGAACGATTGAACCCAATTTACATGGAAACCATGGTAGGATTTTTGCCAATAACTTGGTCATAACAAATGATCGAAACCCTTGATCCAAGACTCATGCATATAGACAGTTAACGAAGTTTCGTATATTTGGGGCAATTCCAGCATTAGAAAAATAAATGAATAAAAATATTATTACAATAAAAAAATGAACAAATAAAAAGTTGGAAGTGTAGGGTTTTGCAAACAGTTGACTATATTGTAAGCTCACCCGTTGTCCCTAACATCAAACTGCAAACAGGACAGCCAAAAATGTGTAACCTGTTAGGAAACTGATTCATGAAATAGAAAGAAATGCCAAAGTTCCAGTACAAAAACCTCGGTAAATGAATCACAATAACGCTGAACAGCTCATAAAGTTCAATTTTTAGTAGGCTACTGACTGAATGATGAAATTATTTTCCTTAGACTAAAACAATTCTACGAAATCAGGACAAAAACTAACTGCAGTCAAAATGTAAGAATTTCAACAAAAAAATTCTTCAGACACTGCAAGAAAACCGGAGAAATTCTTGACAACCCCAGATTATACATCAGCGATGTAATCAGCAACAATGACGACAGAGAACCTATACACAATGACCACATCCGGAATGAGAGGTCCATGTCCTTAGGTAGTGCCCGTGGATCTTAATCTTTTAAAGTGTTTTCTGAAAGGGAATTTCTCTACAAAAGGTTGCTCCAACTGCGCTTTCCTCGCAAGAAAAGCAACAAACATCCTGTCCGGGCGGTTCATCAAACGGTCACTCGTTTGACACAAAGCAGTGACCTAGATGGCGCGATCCGAAAACCCGGACGTGGATTCAGTTCAGGATTTGGGGGGAATAGATTCAGGTACCGGAGCTAGGGAAGGCACCCCTAATAAAAATGTATTTAATAATAAGAATAAGAAAAAACGGAATGAAGTAAGCCGATCGTGAACAACGATTTCATAGAATGAGGCAACAAGAGAAAAAAGCAATCAAAGTCAGTAAGCCAAAAACAGGAACCGATTTGTTTTTTTTTTTCTTCCAAAGGTAGAGGAGGAGGAGGAGGCGTACGTAATTTTGCCCAATTCGCTCCCCCACCTCCCTCCCTTACCTCATGGGGGAATGACCCCAAAGGAATGTCACACGGTCTTCACTCAACTTAAAGGTAAAATACCAGAGACGCTCGTGTTTGGGGGGGATTTTCAAACAGGATTAGTGCCCTATATCAACGGAACAGATGCAGCTCACAATAGGAATGTTGAGACACGGAGACGGCAGCGTAGAAATGGGGATTTTCTCCTATTGTGCGATGCCAATCCGGTCAATTTGCGATTGAACGCAAAAATTCATTTCCTGAATCGCACGTACGTGTGGCGCCACCGCAACCACCTGTTGCCGATGGATTGGCGATGGCCTTGCAAGTCATTCCGATATCACCTTGCGCCAACGCAAACAACAAAACCCCATTTAACCAGAGCGCCCCCAGATCGACCCTCCATCTGCCGGCTGATTTTGGAAGCGAAACTTGAGCCAATTCCCCGGTGTCATGACATCATTACCGATGTGAAATATTCCGGCTATTTCGTTTTCAAAATCAAGATGGGTCCTAGTGGTCCATTAATTCTCATTGGAATTTTTTTCGAAGATGGTTTTCAAGACAGAAAACTTTATTTTTTAATATCTTTCCTTCTGTGGTCGTGTTTTAATAATTTGGATTATTTCCACAGACCATTTGAAGTCTGTTAGTATGTTTATGAATTGGGAATTTCACATATCAAATTTCTGACTCGTTTATATAAATGCAGCTAAATCTAGTGCAATGCAAATAATGTTGCATGCATTGATCCCTAGAGGGCGCTTTTTGTAGTTAGTTTTTTTTATAAAAAATTATTTGAAATTTGCTCAAATTTGGTATTTTAAAATGTGAAATTCACGATAAATAATAATATAAGAAATAATAAAATATTTAAAAACTATAAAAAATAAAATGCATAACAAATAATTAGAAAATATAGAACAAATTGAATTAGAAATACTAAAAATATAAAAATTAAATAAAATGTATTAAATATATATAAAAATCATATTAGAAAATACCTCTGGTATTTGTATACGAGCATTGAGTAGTAAAATATATCCGAAATATTTAATTTTATGCCTGAAATTATCTTCCAATTGAATATAAGAGATACCGGTATGTACAAAGGCACAATGTATCTAAAATACATCTAAATGCATTGCGGTTTCAATGTGGGTGGAGCTGACTGATAATTGAGAATGGGGAATTTCGCGGATAAATTCGCTTTGCGTGGCAGCCCAGCCCCACCTAGCGATGGGCTAAGGCATTTAAGTTATGTAAGCGGAAACCTCAGGGAGGATGTGACGTCAATGACTTCAAATTTTCCCGAAATAATCTTTCTGGGGAAAATGAATTACATAACTAGTTGGTTAACAACGCATGGGTGCAATTTCTGTAGCAGGCAACAGGAAAAAGGAAGTGGTCAAAATAGCTTCTTGTATTTCGACGAAGTTGCTCAAATATTTGACATTGGAATTCTACGACTTTCGCTTATTACGCATTTTTTTACAATGTGGCCATTTTCCGGGTTAGCGTTTCTTTTACAACGAACAAACCTGCATTTTCAACGTGAAATCTTATAACAACCACTTACAGTATGATAAAACAAAAATTATAAATTACACATGCATGAAAATAATTCAAAGACAGGCAAATGAAATCAATTTTAAAAAATTACCAATTTTTTTTTTTTGAAATTACTTAAAATCTCCAAATTCTTTGAAGAAATGCCAAACCAAGTACTGTCCGAGATAATTTTTTAAAGACAAGTCTTATGCATAAAATTAAATAGCTTCACTGATTTTTTGACTATAGATAACGAAAGTAAATAAATGGATAATGTAAATTTCACATTTACAAATTTCAAATCGAAGAAAATCACTAGACTTTCAAGGAGCGCCATCTAGGAATCAACCAATGTAGCATCGGGTAAAAAGAAGTTTTCAATACATTTAAATTAACTTGTGGTACAATTAAAAGTGAAAATTTTACAATTCCTAGAAAATGTCCATTTTACATTTCTAAATTTTAAATTGTAGAAAATCATTGAAATTTCAATAAGCGCCACCTAGGAAGCAATTTACGCAGCAACATCGGGTAAAAACTGAAATTTTTCCTTTAAAGTTGACGCGTGGGAAAATTTCAAGTACGAAATTCACCATTTCAAAGTTGTTTACCTTCGTAAACCCTAGAAAAACAATGATTATATGGCAAATATTTCAATTTATGCCTAAAATTATCATCGCTATACATGTAATTCCCATAGCGAAATTAATAGCTTGATAGAAAAACTTGGAATATTCAAAAGCAAGTAAAGTAAAACCTGGAAAAGTGACCCTTTGAATGGTGACCACTTTTTAGTGTAATTGTTTCTTTCTAGTGTACATTTCCTTCATAAAAATTCTCTGTATAGTAACCAATACCTGTCTATTGTGTACTGTGACCAGTGTGTGTGTTGTCTTTTTTTGGCATTTTTTACATTGCCAATGTACCTTAAAAAGTGACCAGATAACAGATGAGTCACGTTACATCTTGCTTTAACCCTTGCATGGACATGATGATTCTGTACTTTTTTAGTTTTGTGGTTTTTACTACGTGTAGTACAGTCTACATGTATGAGTGCCGTGTACATGTTCATTATTTTAATTTAATTGAGGCATTCTTTGTATAGTGACCACCTGTGAACAGCGACCAACATAGCATTTTTTTGGTGGTCACTTTTAACAGGTTTTACTGTAATTCAAAAGTAAGTCCACATGCCAGTTATGTTTAAGCAAGTAATTTAGGATAACTTTCCGAGGAGTGATTTTAACGGTGCAAGTATTGGGTTTCCATTCCAGGACATGGCCCAGCCCATTTCCACGAAGAACGGTACAGAGTTGAACTCATTACGAAGCAGCTAAAACGGTTATAAGGTGCGTGTGGGGACAATAATTAAACCCGAATAAAAACATATCCTTGACGGGCACTGGCCTAATAACGGGTAGTACAGTTTCTGGAAAGGTGGCTCCCTGGTGATTGCTGACAATGGATCGAAGTGGCACACTTCCTACTTCTTCAGAACACTTAGGCACCTCATAATAAACAACAATTGCAAATTTGCCTGGAAATCAAAACCCGTTAACGACCGATTTCCCCGCATTGTATCGATTGCTTTTAATCGTTCGGTCGCATTTTCGATCACTTTCACAGCCAAAAAAACAAAACAAAAAAAAAAACAAGAGTAGCACCACCTTTGTCCGTATCACTTTCAACCCATTCTCACGTAGCGCATGCACTACTTTTCAATTTGTAAGTGCAGACTCCTGCTTGGTGTTGGTGTTAATCAGTTGGTGGTCCCAATTAAAAATCGTGCGACCAATAAAAGTCTAACGCCTAGAAAAATGGCTCGATTTGTCTCCTTTTCTAGGTGGAGAAGTCGTCTGGCTCTCGCAGGGAGCTGGCCTACATATTAGTCACTGATTTAATGGGCCAAATGAAGGGGAAAAACCGCGCCTAGGTGCACATTTAAGCAAGGATTCATTTTGGGACAACTTCACTTTTTTTTTGATTCAATACTGTAGGCCTACTGTAGGCAAATTTCATCAAAATCTTGTTGGTGAAATTAACCAGACATTTATGGCATGGTGGCAAATTTGGGGCTGGCATAAACATACAAATTGATTGGTAGGTATAGGTCAGAATCAGATTTTGTCAGAAAGTTAAGTTTGGTCATTGAAACTTCAATCGGAGTGTCCACCAGTCTGCACCTACATGTAAGAACAAGTTTGTTTGAAAATATATTGTATTAATCGGGCATTTGATTATTTGATACAGCATTAATCATTTATAATGCATGATTACTGTTTGTCTTGAACATTACACGTATCCATAAGATCTCAACAGTATTTGTTGTCATAATATTCACAGCTCTGCCAAAACAGTTAATATTTCATCAATTTTCAACATAAATTATGCTTGTCTTGAACATTAAATGTATCCATAATAAATGCCGCAATAGTATTTGTTAGCATGGTATATACAGCATAATGTATATCTACCGAAATATTCCCAACACTACAAAAACATTATCAATATTCCAGCAATTTTTTTTTCATCCTTTTATAACTTTTAATGTATGTTATCCTCAAAACATTTGTATCTCAGTTAAATTCTAAGCAAGTTGTTGCTAGAAAGTTGTGTCACCCATTTATAAGTGTTTGAAAAATGCGGAAAAGTTGGGATTAGTAAGAATACTGTAAGATATTGTGGTTATTTACAGATAGCTTAAAGGATTAGTGTCAAATTAAGACCAAATGTGAAGGTAATTTGTGAGAAACATTATCCTAAACTTCCAAGCTGAAATTTCAATAGAGAGCTCTCTAATTTCAAGTGCTACGAGCGCCACCTGGTGCGCTCCAAGATGCCTACGCAGTGGAAATACCGGACATTTGCGTATGTCAGGTGCATAATAATGCAGGGTCTTCTGGTACACCAGCTATTATTTTGCAACAATTCCTTAAAAAAAGACAGTGAAACTCGAATCGTTAAGTTGTAAGAATTTTAATGTCTTTTTCTTGAATTCGTTACTTGAAGGTTGAAAATCAAGTTAAGAGATTAGGCGAAACAATTTGCATTTTACAGCTTAATGATTGGTAAACATCAATCAAACGGGTAGGGGTATGGTCAGATTACCGTATTGTAATGGACAATTTAAGATTGTCTAGTGAGCTCGTCTTACGGAAAAGTGCTTCCAAAACATTGTACTATACATTACATGTAAATAAAGAAGCACACATTTTTATCACATGTCATTATTTCAATATCTTCCATACAGGACATCTACAGGTTACTTGCATTTATTACAACAACATTTCGAATGTCATGCAATAAAAAGCTGTTGTTTGATCCCGGTCCTTTATAATTAAATACACGACATATCTGTATTTGTACTTTCCAGATACATGTATATCATATTACGCCACGTCATATTAATGGCTGAATAAAGATCAGAAAAAAATGCACCTATGAACTGGTTTCAAGTCATCCAATTCATAAACAAAATCACTTGTACATAGTCATTATGCACTATTTTCTATGGATAAGAAACCACACGGGTACTCTGACACAAGTTTTGCAAGTCGTACTAAATTTGGCAGTAATAAATTCATGTGTGCAAAATCGAAACGCCAATTGGTTTAAAAATACAGTCAAGGTTCTTTTTGGTTTTTTAAACCAATAAGAGCAATAAGGGCGTCAGTTTTGCACACATGACATCTCGACTGCCAAAGTACGATTCGTAAAGCTTCTTTCTATCCGAGTAATCCTATTAGCGTTGAACAATATACTGTACCCACTTTTCAAACAACTATATTCATGGAAATAGTGAGGGGCAAAATTGGAAAATTCCAATTTCCAATCTCTATAACGTTTTAACCCAATGATAAATTATCATGAAAATTTAGAATGATGTACTAACGCATGGTCATTTCAAAACTAATCTTATTTCTGTTGAATTGATCTGACCATTGCAGGCAATGTTGTATTAATTTCAGTGTCTTTATATGGTTAAACACGTCTGAACAGTTTAAAATTAATATAAAAGCACAGATACTGGCATTTTCCAGATATCTTATCCTTGTTTTAGTCTATGTTTAATTTCTTGACATGTATGTTTCGGCAGATTAAAACCAGTTTTAACATCCGATTACGTTATAATCAGCAATTGGTGCAATTCACTAACAACTGCAAATGGCCTCGTTGCCGAATTCGAGAATATCTCGAGGAGTCATAAAAAAACGAGATATTTAATAGCGTTGATTTTACGAATGCGCAATTAGGAAAACTGATATCGTTATTCAAGGTACCTCACTGGCGTGCTTATTAAATTTGAAATTAAAAAATACACATTCAGCATCTGGACAATCTTAGTTACGCAGAATTGTTATAGCGCTGCCGTCAAGGATTTTTGCGGGACTCCCCCTGCAGGAAAACCGCGATTGGTACAAAAAAGGCGCACATTGTCATTAATAAAGACCCATTGAAAAAAAAATCCCCAAACTCATAAATAAATTTAATGACTTAATAAAAACCAGCAACCATATGCAAACGCACAATGCTATTTTTAACTTTTTTTTTTTTTTTTTTTTTGCATAAATTTAATGGGCGACACTTCCAGGGATTATCTGGCAGCCCGGGCGATTTAATCTAAAACATACATTAAACCTCGAGTGTCTAGGTTGCCATATGCATCCCACTTTGATGCCATTTACAATGATTAAATGAATTACAGGATGTGATTAGGGTTTTAAAACAAAAACCAGCCTTTGTGTGGGGGGAGACCCTCCCACACACTTTCACTGATGAAAATTTCGAAACTGGGATCGTTTCAATTGACCTTGATGCTATTTTTCCAATTTAACTGCATTTGGCTAATTAATGAACCTTACGACTGGGGAAAAAAAGGTTCTCCCATTATCCGTAAACGAACAAATGAACGATTAACCGGTTAGCAACAGTTATATGCTGCTTAGAAAACGTGAGTCAATATGCAAAATATGCTAAAAATGGAAGTGCAATGCAAACGAATGCGTCTCTGAAACGAAATATGATGCCCGATTACTTGCATGACACGCCTTTGAGTGAGAGAACACTTGCAGATTGGGCAGACATTATTCAACAAATAAGTATTTTAGTGTAAATGCCATGATAGAGAAATCAAATACATTTATGTTCCCCAATTCACAGAAATTAGAAATCAATCATCACTTCACCAGCTAAACAAATGACAATATTGCACACCAAGGTCCACAAGTACATGCATATTCTTTGCAATTTTTATTTTTTCTGAAAAATAAGCAAAACCCGCTCAGAAATTGGAAATTGGCTTCTGGATTTTAGCATGGATGTGTAATGACATGGCAGTGAATGCTTTTTAACAATTTTTTTTACACTGTTATCCATCCATAACTTTAAGATTCTTGAGTTTGTTTGTATTGGAACAATTCCACCAAAATTTTGGCATGGTCATCAAAGTATGGCAGCATATGTTAAATGTTTAATAGATATACATTATTGAACACAACAGCCAACTTCCGTTTTCCCATGACAATTTTTTTTCTCATACATTATTTATATTTTAAGACTACAAGTGCAAGGACAGCTCTGAAGTGGATTCATGATTAAACCAAAAATGTTACGTCAAACCCACGAGATAACGCAGCAGCGACGCCAAAGCTTATGTAATCTACTGTAGATTACCGAACAGCTATTGATTTTAGTTTTTCGCAATTAAGTTTTACGATTTATTTGCACCAAATTTGCATTTTGAGTGGGACTGCAATCCGCCTTTGATGAGGGGGGAGGGGGGAAACTTAAGCTTTGCCAGCCTACTTAAGTCCCTACCTTTTTTGTCTCAGACCTCAATTTCAAGGACAAATGGCTATTTGATTAAACAGGTTTTCATTTAAAATTAGGATTTTGGAAAATAAAAACAATTTCTAATTAAGTACTAGATCCGTTAAATAAGGACAACGATTTGAAAGTTAAGGATCGATTTAGGTCAAAAATGAAGTTGGATTGTGCTCGCCAAACATAAATCAAGTTTTTGAATCAGATTTTTTTACCTTCGTTAATACTGGCCTTTTAATTGATTATTAGGAGGTTTTTCTACCATGGAAATTACTTGTAGAGTTGCATGCAATTTTTAAACAAGAAATCGTTGACGATTTCATCTGACATAGTTGCGGTGACGAGACAACCGCAACAACAAAGTAAACTCTTCAATTTATATTGCTCATAAAATTATTTTAAACAAAATAAAGAACGAAATGAAGATTTTCAGAATAAAAAATACATAATAAGCACAATTTCCAGATCACAATTTTCTGCACTTCTTGAAGTGCAGAAAAATAAAAAATTATTCTATAAGAACTGCAAAAAGATTGCATATTTGCATTCTTTCAATTTTTTAAAATAATAAAACAATATTTTTAGCAGTTACATTTTATCACGTCTTTTGTGAAGAATGGAGAATAAGAATATTTACAGTAAATGTATGCATATATTGTAACAATTTTCAGTATCTCATTAAAAATCTGCTTAGTTTTTCAACAAGGTATACACGTACTTTTTAATTAGAAATTATTTAAAAGTACTTTAACATTCTAAATAAGCATTTAAAAGTTAAATGAGTTTTAAAAAAAAACAAAAAAAACTAGAATGCAACAATGAGCTTGTCGAAGCATTGCACACGTGATTTCACGTACGCCTGTCAAAGTACGATTCGTAAAGCTTCTGTCCGAGTATCGCTATTATATTCGTGTCGATAGTGAAATGCTAGCTCCACAAAGCCTTCACAACAGGCCAGCATGAGTATTTAAATCTAAAACTGCACAATAATTCTTTGGAAAAGTCAGGTTGTCAATTTTCGGGTCAAATATTTCAAAACAAAAATTGCCTCAATTTGATTTATATCGCAAATAACCTAAATTCATCAATGAAAAGAAAAAAAAAAAAAAACGAAATGACTAGTACGTTCATTTAATGCTTCTAAAACCAGTTGGGCGAAAGTATTTCATATAATTGTACTTCATTTCTTCCCTGGGATTGATTCGTTAAGTTCCTGCAACACGTATCCGTACGCATCCATGCTGAAAAATTTAAATTAATTATAATTTTGACCTTTTTGATCGAAGCAAAAAAAAAGCACATTTCTGCACGCATAGAAATTCTCATATGTCCACACCGAGTTTTATGTTTTGGTTAAAAATAATCAAAAACTTTTTTTGGGGAAAAAATTTCACGCTCGTATGAGCATATCACCTAAATGCATAAAAATGAAACCCACCTGACATATTTAACGAGATCCTAGAGTACGTTTCGTACGAAAATGGGGAGTGTTCGGAAAAACAGATCGCAATTTTCTCGTCAGAAATCTCCAACTCTGCACGAAAATTGCGAATTAGAAAGCATCTCCTTCAATCCCTGCATCTTTCCCGAGGAAAAACTGCAAAATTATAGTTGGAAAAATGCTAATCACATCTCCGGGCTCAACGGGAAATTTCGTGACTTTCCCAATATTTTTAAATAAAACGATCTCATTGCCAAATTCAGCCGCGAGTCCGCCAGTAATTTATGCCGAAAAAGCCACCCCCTTACTGACCATGTCACAATTCGAGTGGGCCACGAAAAATCCCCCAAAAACAATGCATTCATTAGTGCAATATTAGATATTTGCGGCCTTTAATTATTACCTGTCCATACAAATCAGCCGAAGGATACCGTTGTAGGGTGGATTAAAAATTTAAATTGCTTTCATTAATAATTAAGCAATCAGGCGTGGAGATTTATAGCTGCAGATAGGTATCTGATTGAAAAGCAAGGTGACTTATTAATCTGACCAAAGCATATGCCTACACCTTTAGGGGGGAGCCTACCCCGAGAGAAGCTTGACCTAGATCATTGACTATACGTTGAAAGGATGATAAAGTAAAATCGCACCATTTGAAATGTCACACCTAATAATGTAAAACTTTATATTTATATGTTTATTCGTCATCATCAGTGTTAAGAACGTTTCATAAATCCTAAGAAACATGATCAGTACTGGGTCAAGAATTTATTTTAAAAGTTTTGTGGCTTTCGAATAACTCGTAATCAGTAATTTATTAATCATTTTTGCGTGAAAACAATTGAACATGCATCAAATGTTGTTTTTTTTAAGAATAAACGGAACTTATCGATGCGTAAATTATAAGCAAAAACAAAACCTAGCTACTTTGGGATGTTTTTATCACATCGTTTTAATAGAAATATTGCAGCTATAACTGTTTATAGAGTTTAAATGTGTGTAATTTACACGTACGAGCTCGTACATACGAAATATATGATTTTGTTCATAAACATGCCACGTGGATCAATATACATGTAGAATATTTTTTTCCAACTTGTTTTAGACACATCTTTATACGAATTTCTGATAGTACGAACTCGTTTCAAAGTCCCGTCTTCCAGTCCTATAGCCTTCGTTTAGGACGAATTCGGATATTACATATTTTCGGCTAAAACGAATGAATTTCCAAGTTCCCAAGTATTCGTACTATGTTACGTTAATACGGGGAAATACTGTTTAAACGAACAAAATGTTAGCGTCTTTTGAGATTCGTCTTAACGAGGTTAGAATAAATAAGCTATCACGTTACTACCGTGCATTGCCCAACGAAAGTAAATTAACATGCAACATGGCTCAATCTATAAGATTACACCGAATTACCCATCTTATTTTAGAAGGATCATAGATGGCGCTTTGGATTGAATTTACATGTAAGCCCCCTATTGCCCAGGCAAATACACATAGGCGGGCCTGCCTAGTATGCTTGGTATGCTTCAGCATACCCTCAAAAACTCAGGGTATGCTTCCATTATGA